>LUCH01001908.1:41170-101069 GCA_013368495.1 Paragonimus heterotremus | reverse complement strand
TATAAATAAGTCAGAAATGGCCGTGAAAAGACATACATCAGTCAGACGGTACCTCAGCATCTAACCTACTACCGTGTATATCGTGGTTAGTAGGCAACTTTATCGTCATCGGACTCCGATCAGGTTAACAATTTCCTCTTCTGGTGTTAGTATTGCGTTACGCATTTTATGTATTTTATATGTACTAAATATATATTCAAATATATAGACGAATTATGTTCAATATCAACACAGATATCATCCTCAACGGATTTTTTATATACTGAACGTAAACGCTATTCAATCGTCTGAGTTTTAGATCATACTGTAATTCATTGCAGACAGTGAACGAATTCAGATCAATCAAACGAAAAATACAGACAAGTTATGGTTTCAAGTTTAACATCACTCACAATTGATCGCAACCGTTGCATTCCCATAGAATTTCCAGTGGGTCCGTTTCGAACTGCAGAAGAACTACACTCGGGTTTCGCTTTAATTAGACCTCGTCAGTAGTGCATATCCTTGCCACGATCTGGAGGACTAGAACTCCGGCCACACTTTCATGAGGCAACCGTGTTTACCACTGCGCCACTGACCTCACATTAGGCATGTGAACGCTCAGCCACATTCACTTGCTCTGATTGTCCGATCGATTCGACAGGAGACACAGTAACTGTTCTGTTAACTACAAACGATGACCCCTCAACTAGGACTTCTCTTCAGTTGAACTAACAGAAGTCATTATTTCGTTGGGCGCCATTTTGATTACTGGTGAATAGTACGGGGTGCTGGTCTTTATACAGAATGAACATCACTCACAATTTATTGCAGTTGTTACACTCCTGCAGACTTCGGTTTTAGGTAATGATCAGGTCGTCCGATGGTCTCGATAGGAGATACAGTTACTGTCTGTTAACTACAAACGATAACCCCGCGATTAGGACTTGCTAGACAGGTCGAACTCTCCGATCTGACTAATGGGAGCGAAACTCAAGTACGGTAATTCTTTTCAAAAGGGGCCGACTGGAAAGTCTATTGGAATGCAACAGCTGAGATCAATTATGGGTGAAGTTCAACTTGAAATTAACGAAATCCCCGAGTCCACATCCCACATAATGATCTCACTACCCGCCTACCTGTTGCCTCCTCTGGTTATGTGCATGCTCCAAAAGAGAAACTTTGTGCGCGGTTGCCAAATGCTGTATAATTTGCGCAACATTTGCGCTTCGGACCAGAGCAGTGTCAATTATGAAAAGAGAGTTTACTGCGCCCATGAAAGGTGAAGTGGCACGTGACCGTGCCGACTGTGAAAGTCACTTTGGACAGAATTAGACAGGCCTATACAAAGGCAAGTGAAAACGGTATTTTCGAGAATTGGGTTCTTCTCCGACAGTTCCACTAGGCCAATCAGATTGCAGGTGTGCGGTCGAACACCTGTACGCTATCTGCACTTTCTTCCGCGCTGCCTTCTGATGCTCCCTATAACGTGATTTGCTCTGATACACTGACTGCCATATATGACTGTTTCATTTGATTCACTCTGTGTCTTTTGGTCATTTATGGTAGTCATTTCGTCCCATAAATTCAGAATGTGTGTGAACTAACTTTGTTTCGCTTTTTCAATAAACGGTGTTGCTGCGTCTCTTCTGCTTTCTCGGTTTTGAGTCAAGCGAATGAGCGCGTAACCAAGGCGACGATCGAATAATCACGTAAATACTTGTGAATATATTTAGAGAGAAAACCCGCAGCACGACTTTTCGGTCAATGGGATATAGTCATGGGACAATTTAAAATGTGTACTATGCAAACCTTCACCTGTAACTTGGTGACACAACAAACATTGTCACCTGGTCGGATGTGACGGTTTGACGATTCAGTCCTACTGATTGATATTCTGCAACGAAACCATCAAGTTCATTTGCATTCGGCCCTGTATGATTTTCATTGAATCCAATCAGAACTGTTGTTCCCGATTACATGAATGTTTAATTGTGTTATATTGATCTGGAAACAAGTGCTATCGACCACCCACAATATGCTGGCGATGGGCAACATAATCAAACGAAATTGCTCACAGTCGGACAAACAGAAACAGCAGTGAACAATTTTTGAGGCCGATAAACGCAAGAGGATAAATGATTATTTTTCGCGGAGTAAACCACACACATTCCCCGAAGTTTACTTAATTAGCATAATAATTATTCCAATGGGTTTTGAACCGGTGAAGTCACTGAAATTTCGTGGATTATAAAAAACCTACAATGCTTATCTTAACCCGATTCTGTGTTGCAATTACGTCGAAAATAACGTAAATTAATGGAAGTACAAACCGGATGAGACCAAACAAATGATGACTTCCGTTTAAGAAATAGCAAGGATCATCAGTACATGAACCAAATTGAGTTAAATTGACTAGACTATAGAAACGGAAGTGTGGCTCGAACATGGAAAGCAAACATTAAGCAAAAGTACTCCAATCGAGAGCGATTTACTACCACAGACGTTGGGTGGTTCTACTTCCAGATTTCTTGACGGTCAGTCTGCTTTGGGACTCAGAAATGTATCATGAATATGTGTATCAACTGCTCGCTTAGAATTATCAGTTGCTCACACCGTTTGAACATGTTCCATCCGGGATTTCCAGATCATGCGTATTCTAAAACTTGACAGAGTCTGTCCACAATTCAGTACTCAAATAGGCGGAAGCCTTACTGATCAGTCGTCGACAGATGCTTCAAAACAAATGACCGAAAACCTTTGCTTGCCGTGGGTTCACTTGTGAGTACCGCTCACGATCCAGCTAGAATTATACTTTCATCCATTCCATTTAGGTTTTGTTTTCTGTATTCATGAGTAGTAAAGTTGTTTTCACAGGGCGGGAAGTGTGATGTCACAATGAGTCATATGAACCCAAAAAAACAAATTCCCTATAATCACTGATTGGTAAGTACGCATGAACTAACTGCTGTGACTGCAACAGACGCTCGGCCTGCAAATTCGTTTATTGCACGAACTTCCGTACGAGTCATTTTAAACATGGAGGCCACGAACACGTACACTTATTTTCACAGCTGACGTGCATTAGCCTACATTGGATAGCAGTATGTTGTCATTTGCCCTAGTGGCACTTCTCCCATAGTGCGTACACACTATTCCGATAGTCTCTTCTTGCCCGTCGTCTACCTGGTGTTGGGGCTTTCCCTTTTGTTCTTGAAGTCGTTTGTGAGTAGTATACTACTCACAACGAAACTGCCTATTATACATCACAACTAGTTTTATTTTTCCGGTTGTCGTATGTCATTATAGTTCCATTGGCTATTATTCAATCTTACTCTTTTTTAATCTTATATGAAAATTACAAATTTCCAAATGATATTGCATAGTAAATTGTTGTACACGGCAAATATTACCATCACCCTTTGACTAATTCGATTAAAGAACAGGTTCTGTTGTGACGGAAGGATTGCAAAGCGATTTCCTGGCGAGACTGTCGAAAAGCTGCCACAGATTTCCCACTACGTAATATACTATATGTGGTCCCTAATTAGGGGGATAATTGATAACATGGCTTTAGCCAAACCGTTTTTGATCAATTCAGACATCATACGGACCAATTGAGATAGAGGACACTCTAAATATAGGATAAGTGAAGTTTATTTTATAATCATGTGTTTTGCAGAGATTGTTATGTGTTTTTTTTAGGTTCGATGTATTTCGGTAAATAAAAACGTCATGTAATATCTATGCTGACTTCTAAATTACAGTTTTATCATCTGACAAAAGGTTTATTAATATGTTAATTTCACTTCTGGAACTGTTGTGACATGTTTATTCATCCTCTCTGGTTGTGAAAATACTATGATGGGTATCAGGGATGCTATGATATGAGCAAAGTGGCATACGAGATTTTGTCCTTGGCCGTTCCGATTACTGAATCTAGCAAGGACGTACAAGGGTGAAAGAATAGATTCTTCTGACAATTCAACTCTCAAGCCCGTCACCATGAAATCGCAAATGTTAGTTGTCATTGTGGTCAGTATGTAACTGATGTCTTATTTAAGACTCAGTATCTGTCTTTACTAAAACATTGTATAAAATCTATCTGATCTCTCTTTTGGTCTACAGAACCAGCTGTTGCAAGTTGCGTTTTTACTTTGGCAGAAAGTTTCACCAGTTTTGTTCGTTTGTGATTCCACTGAAGATGATAAATTTGGGTCATACAGTCCTCTTTATCTTACTGGTTGACGATATTACCCCTAACCCTCCTGAGGATTGTGCATAAAAACAATCCAATTTACCTCGAATTCAGACATCGAACAAGAAGCATAGATGACGAATGTAAATGACGGAAAACCGAGATTATCCTCTTCATCCTGTTGAGGAGATCAATGATTATTTTGGACCGTAAACTTCTACGGGGATTTTTGAAGCCAACGCATTCTTCGATGGGCGTCACCCACCATCACAGCAGTTGCTCGTCAGCATTTAATACCTTTCTATGTCTAACTGCGTGTCTTTTGTGCCTACCAACAGCTTGCCAAAATTGATTATAGTTGGACCTATGCATCAAGAGACAAAGACTTTAAATGGCACGTGGTATGATCTTGTTTAACATGTACTGCATAAATTTTGTAGGACGCGATCGCGTAAAAGGTGAATGGCTTGTAACATTATTAGTCTGACTATACCATCTAGCTGAATACTGACAACACTTTCGGCGACTGAGCACTCATATTCTGTGCGCGGATTTCCTGATGACGTATAAATTCGGAGGACGAATACTTTTGGCTCTCTGCCTACGTTAAGTTCTCCCGAAGCCGGTTTTGTTTTCCGTCTCACAAACTTCAAGAATGTTCAATAAATGTGTATGTCAAAGCAACATTAAACACCTTTTTAAACTTCTCTTTGTTGTCACTAGTGCTCACAGGGCACGAAAACCTCCACACCTAGCATTATAACTTTAGAACAAACATAACGAGTTGGTGAACCAAACGGCCAAGTTGTCAAATGCAGGTCACACAAAGTCATATTTTTCACGTTCAGATTGTGTTACTGCTAGTGATTTCATATGAACACAGTGCATACTCATCTGGAGTAAATGAATCGACTTATCATTGTTGTTGTAACTGTTATTCGTAGTAAATTGTAAGTGGATCCATCTCAAGCCAAACCTTACCGCTTTATCAACCCATCTTCGACGAATGGCCAGATCATCTGTTGGTTTGCTCAGCACGTTGATTAAGAATTTGCAAATAATATGTCCAATGCCCCTGAGTGAAATGGCGAACAGCTGTTTCGACCTAGTTGAGTCTCCTCTGCATCATACATCTCTGAGGAAGCAAGCGCCCAATCTGTGAGTAAGCGCCAGACACTTGAGAGAAAAGGAAATGCAACAGTTACGTAAGTAAGTAAGGATTCTATACTTTATCCAGAATCTTCGAAAAAGTCATCAACTTACCAGTGACATCTGTTTGATTCCATCGGTTTTCATCACTTTCAACTTAAGAAACATTTTTATTCCAAAGTTTCTGTCGCTGAACTCATCGATTTAAATGGGACTTTACCACATGTGCCCTTGCATTTTCAACAAGACGCAGACATAAATAATTATTTGCTCACATCCGGTCACACCGTTCGTCACTTAATCCACACATAGTTACAGTTTAACCTAAATCCAGTTTCCTTCTTGTGTGAATTACCAAAAGCTGCACGAGTATTTTGGTTCCCGACTATAATTGCCCACTACCCCTCAGAGTGATTTGTTGTTGTGTTACTTATGTTCATCGCCTAAATTTGCTTCATTTTACTGAACATGTGAAGATTTTGAAGACACACAAAGTGTACTGTAGGTATGAGCTGAGAAAACATGACAACCATACATTAGAAACATACCCGTGGATGTTCACAAAACAGGAATATCTCACAGAATCCTTGTTTGACAGAAAACTAGATAATAATGTTAAATGGAACGACCTGTTGTTTACATATTTGTGTACCCTCACTCATGCGCAGAAGTATGATCCTCACAGGCCTGATAGTCGTTCGTTTCTATCTGTCTCGTCATTCTGGCATAGACAGCAGTCTGGAGTTCAGCAAATTTATGAAGTTGGCTTACCAGGACTGACATAATAAGCACTGTTGTACTATGAGCTTCCAACCATCATGAGTAAATTATAGTTACAAGGTCCATTCATTTCCGGGCCCGATATCTGTTTAGCATCACCTAAAAAAATGAAGCTATTAGTTGGACGTTTTCAAATCTACTAATTTACTGAACGCATAACAGTGAATTGTCTGAAACAGTGATTGCTCTGAGCAGGTTTACTCATGCCTTTCTCACTTACCTTCGTTGCAGACTATTGTACATTCACCTATACTGTCATTGGAGCAGTTCCTTATTGACCTGAACAATTAAAACCGCGAACAAATGAACCACACACTTTTTTGCTTGCCTTATCAGCTTACATTCAAGTCCTACTCATTTTAAAGTTTGTTCAAAAAATTTGACTACCAAGGTTTCATGTCTGGTTGAGTACAGACTGGTGCAGAATCTGTCTGGTGTGTTCCGTAACGTGAACGAGTGTGAAGAGGTCAGTAGCAACTTTGAACATGTTACATAATAGATAATCCTTATGGTTTGCTTGTTTGTAGGTAGCCAGAAAAAAAGCTGGTTGAAACCAGTAGAAACACGTATCTACAAATGACTCACGTTCGCTGAATGTGCTATACATTGATTGTGCCTATTTGTGTAAGCGCATGCATTTCTAATTTTACGAATCTGCAGTCACTTAATTACCGTGTGAGTTTGGTTGATTACCAAGAACGCAAAAGCGCTTGGAAGAAGTGATGTAGTGGTTCAATCAGTGTAGAGAGCTGTTTCTTTCAGACTGTTCTACAGTGCTTGCTATGCTTGTGTTGTTCAATTCTGAAACGACAAGCATGGTTGAAGTTCTTGCAAGTTAGTCTGTGATTTAAACGGCAGGATGGTGTTCACAACTTACAGCGTCCTTTTGGGAACTCAATCATTTCTTACTTGTCTCACCTGACCTGGTCATCACGACTTCGTCTTCAAATAAACAACAAACGCAGGAAGGACGTTCACTTTTTCTTGCACGATGTTCAGGAAAATTTTCTGGCCTGCACTGTGTCCATGTCCCGCTAACATAAATGGAGCTGATGAGGATGGGCGGAATTGTGTTCTTTTGTACTCTCTTTTCGATTTGATTCATCGCTGCAGTTGCATTTTTGTTGTGCTTTTTAACCTCCGTGTCAAGGAACTGAATGCAGGACATAACGAGCCAGACTACTGGCAAAGGTATTCATCACTTCCAGAATAAAATTACTGATGTGGATGCTGAAGATGCCAATGAAATATGTATTGTGTAGACAATCACACGTCTTCGTATGTGACTTCATTCACATGTAACCGAACGCTTATGATAAGACTTCATACAGTGCCGAAGATCTGCTTTACCACGTAATCCGTGGTTGGACTGTGCGACAGTTATAGGAAATTCACACATGTTGCAATTTTGCCGCTTTGTAATGACTGAGTAAGAAATAACGTAGAGACTCAAGAAACAAGTCAGGGTGTTAACAGACGACGACGAGAGGTTCTTTTGCAATACCATGATCTTATCATACTAAACACAATCTGAATTGCCCTGTTGTTCTGCATCACAAAGTAGAATAAATTTGATGGAACTGCTAGAACACCGATCGTTGGGCTCAAAAGTGATTCTTCCAGTTTTCTTGGACAGTACACCACCGAATTTTCAGAATCGCTAACGGTACTTTCAGGTTGTTTTTGTCAAATGATCGCTCACGGAAGGCCTTGAAAAAGTCCACAAGACTATGATCTCCGAAAGTGAATGACAGTAGGTTCCATCAAACTCGGAACAGGCTGTTGACTCACACAGTAAGAAGTCAATTGATGCAAGATGTCAGTGTTTTGTTTGTTCTCTTCATCCACACAGATGAAACAACTAACTAGAGTGTGCATCCAGCTCGTGATAACTAAGCAATAACATACCACTTAAAGTGGATCAGCACGGGCACCCCACTGTAGTAATGCTATCTGTGTCAATATCTTCTGATTTCAGTAGAAAGATTGTCAGTTGTTCTCATTAAACCTCGATTCTATGAAGTTCGATAAACTAGAATTTTCTTGTATGAAAAACATCGAAGCTAATAATCGGAACGGCCAAGGGTTCCACCCTCAAAACGTGTTTCACGATCGAGGAAGTCTGGTTAACATATAGTGTATCATCGCATTCACCAGTTACATGGGAAGATTCTCAATCTCCCACTGTTATATGTTCTGTTTCGTTCTGGGGAAGTATGCGGCAGCGCAACTGCGATACGACTGACAGGTTAAAAGGGATGTTGGAAATACGAAAAACCTATGGCCAGAAATACGGAGAACGAACTTTCCAATGAAGACGCGACGATGTGTCGAACGTCAGTGCCATTCAGAAGAAGAAGATTGGCCAGAAGCCAATCAGGATCACTGGTACATTGAACCAATCGAAATGCTGTGCATTGTACCTGTGGAACACATTTCTACTGGGCAACGCTCTTCAAACAGGGAGCGAGCTGGGTTCATTACCAACAGCATAACGATAGTAATGATCACATGTCAATTGTGTCGATTTTATTCCCGCGATAATAATTTTGCTAAGCCAGACTAGTGTCATCTCAGTGTAGCTCGTACAGTTCATCCACTTTTGTTCACCGAATGATTTTGACGCATGTTTGTTGCCTAGTGTACCATATATATTCCGCAGTACAATTATCGTGAGAAAACATCAAACGAAATGCAACTGCAAAATAATCACGTTTTAAACCAAATGAAGGTTTATGACTCACATCAATTGTTATATGATAACCTTTGACGGATATGCTGTGAAATATTTTCTTCTACTTAGCCGTTTAGCGTAGTTTTTTGGTTAACGTTTATCTGCTAAAAATGACAATGTGTTTTTCTCGATAGCCATAAACCAGAATGAAACTGTTCATTAACTTCTTTATGTTGCAGACTGTGGACAGCAACCTTATCGATCTGACCGTATGATATGACGTTCGTACCGGACCGTGATTATGGATCATGGTTGCAAATGAGGAAGTCCAAATGTTCTGGTTGCTCAATGTAGTCTCGTGATAGATTGAACGTTGTGATATTTCCACTTGCCCTTAATACTAATGGCTAAAAGCTTGACTGCGCCGCATTTGAAATGTAATATAGCCAAGTAAAATAGTCTTAGCAAAAATCAGCATCACTTACCTGGCTTGTATATAGATCTCTAATGCAGACAGAAAAGGAAACTTGACCCTCTACCATGATTAAAAGTCCACCCGCCAACAATGGATTTGATGGATTATCAGTTGCTACTCCGAAGACGTAGTCATTGGCAAACAGTTTGATTTCAAATTGAACGTTGTTTGTGTGTAAAAGAACGTGATTTTAACGCACAGCTTTTCTCACCACCTATCTCACTAGGTCCTGTTACTCTGAGAGATGGAAAACACTATTTGTAAATAAGCTCCGGAATGGTTGGTAATCATATGTCGATAGACTAGACGTTCATCCGCTAAATCGCTGGATTATAAGCACGAAGAGAGTCAGAAGCTTTATCAGTTTCCTTCTCAGACGGTGCACTTCCTTTACAGGCTAAACCTGATCAATCTCCAAACTACTGTAGTGCTGATAATGACAAATTCGGAAAAACTGCCTACAGTTTTGCTGGTGACCATTTGCATTGGTCTTCTTTAAAACTTCCGTCTCCTCTTTTTGGAGCTATGCCGGATGCTTTCTAGTTTTTCAGGTCTACCCCAAAACGGATGTTCACTTTTGGCCAATGAAAAAAGTAGCGTATCATCAAAAACAGATATTCAGACATCTTCTAGATAATCCATTTGGACAAAGAAAGAATATGACTGCAACTAAATTGGGTAACGTTCTGCAGTCTCATGAAAAAGTGTGGCAGTAACAAAGACTTCTACACGCTTTTCGAACTCAGCGAGAAATATCTTTAAATCCGTGCCGGTGTGAGGAAAGCTGTTACGCAACAAGAACTGAAATTGGCAAAATGGGGTTGAGTCCGTCAGCAAGCCGACCAATAGTTTTTCATCCAATATGTTTCTGAGTGATGAAAATTACACTGGACAATTAATCCTAGGTTAAGATGAGAGACACTGAATTCAGCACTAGGACCCGACATTGCTTCCCCAGAAGCAACCCAAAGACGTAGCTGTTTACTGATGGAATCCGCTTTGCTTTCATTGCATTGTTGAATAAAGTTAGTTACTTCATCTTCCACAATAAGGCTTAATTGAATACAAAACCATTTAGTAGAGCGTAAGTTCAACGTCAGAAAAATCGGAGTGTAATTGAACAGTCCCCTGTTGACAGCGTCGTTCAGTTCAAGTTCAGCTGGAACATTCTCTTGATCTTACTACATAATCATGAGTTACGGTACACTGCGAATCACCACTGTCATTCGGTGTCGAATGCTGTCAAATTGTGAAATATCCGGTGAACTTGGGAATTCCATAAAACCACTTAGATTTTCCTGTTCGAAAATACCTACCGAAGTTAGAAGAAAAAAATAATATGGCGAAAAAGATTTGGTTTGCACGCTTTGTTGTCAAGTTATTTAACACAATAAGTAAGTAAATAGTAACGACGGTGAGACATAAGATTGGACAAGGAAGATTACGCACAATGTGTGATGAGAACGAGCGATCGTCTCATACTAAACACGCCACCACTATTCAATAGTGGGGTGACAGCGTGGATTATATCGTCAAAGTAGCCGCAGGAAAAACACGGGATAAAAAAATCATCAACGCGGCAGTACAGCATGCCATGGAATAATTCTGGCTAAGCAAAGAGACTGAGAATTAGCGTCTGGGACGACTGTTATATGCAGATGAGTGTTTTTGTTTCTTGTCCTGTTTGAACACCTAACCCGTGTTAGTTTCCCAAATAAACAACCTTTGAGCCATCCGTATTCTTGGCCCACAACAAGTGTATGCTGACGGTTACACAGACATTGTTCCAAACTGTCAATTCCAGCGCGTGCTGGCCGAGGACGTTTAATTGGCCATACCGACTTTTTCTGAGTACAAAGGTCTGGGTTGCCCAAGCAAATCTTAGTGACCTCCGAAAATCTCAATCGATCGACTCTAATCATTCTTTCAGTAAACATTGTGCCATGAAATCTACATGAAATCCTTGGCTGGCGAATACTGACCATTGTGGAGGCCATTAGAATCATAATGATAACCTCTGCACTCAGAAGAAGTCCACGCAGAGGCTTAACTTCTCTTAGCCGTCAATAAATCGGTCTCATCATTTGAAACAGAGATTACTTAATCGTGGGTAAACACATGATGTGCAATCTCTATTGTCCGATGTACATACCGACTTCTACTACTACTTTCATGGTGATTATGTGATGGATGATCAGGTGACAGACGCAATTATTCCAAAACTCAGTGGAATAACTCGACGCCGTTGTGAGATGTGTTCAAAGCCCACAGCTGGGGGATTGGGACAACACGGGCGATCGGACAAACCAATAATTAACCAAATCGGGCTAACGGGCGAGAAATGGAAAGTAAAACCCACGACAGAAAAAGTCAGTCACATACGTAAAACTAGGCAGAAATGCACATGACGTGTAAGTGTAAAACATCACTGCATCACTGCATCTACCGGAATTCCGGTTCATAAGCGCAAGCGTGTGCGTGGCGTGGGAACCAGCAAACTGAACAGTACAGATCGTGCTTTTTTGAACCAGTTTTTTGCTACAGAATGACACCCCTTGATTCTCTGATGTCATGCGACACTAGCGGTGAATTTGTCCACGCCTAGTTGGGCAGCAAATTCTTCGACTTTCGTCGCTAGTTCGTGTGATGATTCATTTCTGTGTATTAACATTTTCTGGAGTCGAAGTTGAAGGTACCAATGGGATACTGATGCGTACAATGTTTTCCTTCAATGCGACTGCTTCACTTTCTAGAACGAAAGGGGCTGATTTGGAAGTCTGTTGGAATGCGACAGCTCTGATTAACTGCAAGTTTATGTAAAACCAAAAAGTAAGTGAAATATCATTCATCAAATTAATGACGATCGCGTCGACCACTGCGCCTTATGAAAGTGTGACCGGAATCCACACCCTGGCCACGGCAAAGATAGACATTACTAGTGTGTTCTACTAAAAAGAGGCCGAATGAAATTGTCTATGGGAAATCGGAAGCTGCAAAAAATTGTGAGTGACGTTCAATTGGTAAAAATCTCAGGCAAACATTATGCGACTTTACACATCAATCATACTCCTCTAAACTAGTGCCATACTCTAGCCGCACCTTCTCCTGTCTTGAAAAGCATTAACCAAAATATCCCCTACTATCTACTAATATTTTGTGTCCGTTGAAGACGCTTGAAGATTAATCACTGGAAAAATTGAGGGACCTAAAACATCTCCAATCCAGAAATCCCAGAGGCACTGGGCCAATTCTCAATGTATGAGTGATACCTAAGGAGGAATCGTTCCTCACTCACAAAAATCTCCGAACAGCGGATCGTCTACTAACATACTATTCTCTACCCCGTAGAAATCAACCGGTAACAGATGAGTGTCGGTAGGCAAATTACTGTGAGAGTTTTTACAGCTAGGAAATTTTCACAATGCAGTTTACTGTCCAACTTTGAGGTCATGGATGAATACACCGGAACTACCAAAGACTACTCTGGTTCTGGTCAGCACTGAACAGAAGACCCGGTGATTAGCGAAAATTAGCAAACCTGTGATTTATGTGTTGCATCACGGGGAAGGTATCACATTTCATCATCCTCATGATCTGCGCCTCTGTCACATGCCTATAAACTGCCTGTCACAAGTGTCAACTGAACACTTAACACTAAGCTGCACAGCGATGGATGTAAGCAAAACTGTGAATCCATTTTCTATTGAACCTAACTGTAAAAACAAGAATGTGTCCAGTTCTTATGATCATTCCTACTAACCGGGATTACTAAAACGGCGGTTCAGGTAATTAGGATCCCAATCTTCCAGTTGGAAACAAACAAATGGTTTAGCTGTTAATTGTATCTACACACTCAGATGCGACCATGTGTAAGTAGTGTTTAGATAGCCCGATCGTTTTCCTAGGAGACATGATAACTGCCCTGTCAACTCCAATTGGTCACAGCTAGTGCGAGGTTACTAGTGTTGCGGTTAACACGCTGATCTCATAAACACGAGGGTTGGAGTGCAAATTCCGGCTTGGACATGAATATGCACTGTTGAGACTGGTTCTTCCTTATGAAGTAGGCAGGCCGAAAGGCAAGGGTAGTGTTCAACTTGAAATAATCAAAACCCTTGAAATTCAGTACAAGCACTGCTTGCCTGTCCGACAACTGGATAACTGATAGTCTGGTTTGGATCAGACTCGGACCCAGTGTGACTACATTTGGACCCTTCTGATAAAGGTGTGTTTTCAGGTTAAGCGCAAACAAAGATGCTCACTCGGTTTTAAAATGCAATTTCTAAAGTAAACATCTGTGCAGCTTATAGATACGATACTTTATACCGCACAAGGTGAATGAAAAATTGGTCCAGTGGTGTTTGCCTATGTATACTAGTCTTGAATCCACTCAGTGATCTTCACTCCGACAAACAGACGCAAAGCATGCATGAACCAGCCAACTGATGTCACATGCTGCATCACTAATGAAAAGGCTAACTTGCCAAACTACTGTATACCATTCGATGTTGCTCGTGTATTCGGATGATATGCTGCAACAAATGGTATATCATCGAAGCCGACAATCAGTACTCAGTGTTGAACACTCGTTCAGTTCATGTCAGATTTTTTAGTTCACTTGCCGTCAGCTGGCCTACACCTTCATGCTGTACTTCACAGGCGTTTGTACAGTGAACTACCATATACTGCAACTATAAGGAAAACCCGATGTTTTTCTGAGAGTTCATGAGGTTTACAGTACCCTATTTGTTGATTTTTATTCCCAAATGGCTTACCTAGTGAGACTGTCGGTCAGGTCTGTTTGCATGAATCGTGCTGGTTTGTGTGCCATGAAGGTAACTCTTCTGGAGTTGGCACAGTTAGCAAGCGGCGATGTAGGCGAAGTTTAACGGTGGTCACCTCTGTTTGGTTGCATCCGAATTAGAAGTGTGACGAAAATGTCTGTTTGTCGGAGTTGGCGACTTGACGCAAATTTCACAAGTTGTTTAGTATTTTCACACACTAAGTTTGTTATTAAGGGTCTTATTTTTCACCGACGCATTGTGTAGTACCCGAGAATCATTTTGGTTTCGGACCACACAAAAAATTGCTGTTATTATCAGCAACAATGACTCACTATGGTACTGAGTACGTCTGCACTAAATTAATGGTTTAAGTATTCCAATGGACTGAAGAAACCTCTTTTATAAAGTGTACAGCTACTAACAATATTTGCATGTTATTAATTTCAACTTATCGTGTAGGTTGCACTGTACTTGTTTTATGCAATGTGTCAGATATAATCTTGTGAAAGAGAGTAGGCAAGAGAGTGGTAATATTGAATACATTATGCGCAACCAAATTGATAAACTGATGTGAAGATCGTCATTGGTACATGAACTTGCTCATCCTCAAACCCAAACTTTTCATTACCAGACACCCTCAGGTCTGTGGCAAAATGGCCACTCTAGAAGGATATAATCTACGGATACTTCGTGACCAGTGAACAACTGTGTTAATGAATAACTGCGATGAACACGGTTGATGTCGACCAGATATTCTAACGTATTTACCGCATTGTATTGTGGAAAATACAGACTTAATGTGAGAAGAGCAATAGAAGAGCATCTGGGACTACTGGACTTCAGACGTTTCCGTGTGTAATGCTCGGAATACTTTGCCAACGTAACTCACCCTTAGTGTTGACAACCTTAAATCGCACTTCCAGCGGTAAACTCTGGAACCAAATGGCATATCTAGTTCAAACATGTAAAATATAAATTCAACTCTTCACAATTTATCCAACTACAGAGACAATCTTTCAGAATTTGTAAAAATTTCCATACCAGTCCAAATTTGCAAGAATCCAACACTGAATACAATTGTCAGTCTTTGCTCACATCGGAAGCTCAGAAATGTCCCATATGGACCCAGTTATCAACCCAACCCATTGTGTCGTATAGTATCTGTGAAACATTCCAGCAACTCCACTAATGGAAGTGTTGCGCACTGAACTAAATCCAAATCTGGTTTATTAGGGCTCCCGGCGTGGATTCACAACTTATTTGGTACAGTACTTGTCGAGTTTAGTAAACAGTGTGTCACTTGTTTGATTCTAGATAAAGCCCCGACTGTTCACAACTGGGCCTATTCAAAATTATTAAATCAGCCACATTACTTACTCCTGAACGTGTTTTGTCTAGTCCAAATTTGTAAAAGTTAGACCAACATCGAAGCATTAGTTGGGGATTTGGCGCATAATTAATTTCTTGTTAATGAGTTAACTACTCTAGAAACTTTTTTGGCGACTAACCCGTACAAATGTTTTTCACAATGAGGACTTGTTTAAATTGTCCGGTTCACGGACTCACTTTCAAATCTACCACACTTCAGAATATCACCGCTTCTATTTGGCGCAAAGATATGAAATCAAATTCGCAAATGGTAACAACGACTTTGACAATTTAAGATCACCCAGTTTAATGACTACTTGACTAACTCATCCCATTACTAACTTCCACATGCAGTACACCAGTTAAATGATGCACTCCTAACTCAAAACTATCGTTAGGCTGGACCGGAGCGATTTCTTGATTGAAAAAATCTAGCTACTCAGAACTCGGACATGTTGCTGCAAGCGGAATTGCGGTCGATCAGTGCCAACCAATAAAAAACAGCGAGCAGCCGCTTGGTAGAGTTTGTTTATAGAAGGTGGTGCTTAAAACAAGTTGTTTAAACGAGTGCCAGGTTTAAACAGCTGAGTTGTTTGCCACGACGTCTTGAAACACGACAATGAACGTGCCAATCGAAACATGAAAACACGTTCCTCCATAAAACTAGTGCCGTTTTTCCATTAACTTGAGATTGCTTAGTGCCTTTCAGAACTCCATTCTGATTTTCTTGATTCAGTAGCCCAGTAAGTTGCACGGGTCACTTTCGGTTAGAGAACTTGGAAATGTGAATCCTACCTATTCAGAGAACAGCTGTCAAACACCAACAAAGTACAGAGGAAGTTGTTTCATCAAGTTAATCCAACTTTCCAATTACTCCCAGTCTCTTCCAGATTGCCTGCATGAAATGGAACACAGTACTACTTTGATCGGTTTAGTTTATTTACAATAATCGAGCTATCCATATGCACCTGCATGACCTTATGGGAACATGCTAATCTCTCTTGTCATAACAGTTTGAATCGTAAAATTATCTGATGTGTGGTTATCACCGAGTGTTGGTTGCTACTTCATACGTCAAGTATACAGTTGCACAAGGTAGTGCTTGACTAGTGGTTCAGTCTCCATCCCCATAACAGGGGAAGTGAGAAACCCAGGAACACTTAAGTACAGGTGACCTTGGTTGAAGTTAAATGTCAGCTAGGCAACGTTTCATTATTGGTATTCATAAGCCGGATGAATGTGTTTGGGACTAAAAAGGCAGAAATTACCTAATGGACAAAATAACAGTGTCTGGTTTCCATAAGTGTAACCAGATGTCAAACTACTTCTCAACTAACAAAAGTTTCGTGGAAAAGATGTTACGTTCTTCAGGTTATTTCAAGATGGCTGCGTCCAACATAATTCCATCATTCAAGACGAAAATTGAGTACACATTTTCCGAATGTACTAGTGTATTTTATATCAAACATAGGTACCAAATGACAGAGTGAGAAATAACCAATTCATATACGATTCAACAAAGTTTGACAGTTGTTGAAGACTTCCATCAATTTTCAGTATATTGAAATATCGGTAGTCTAACCACAATGACTCTACACGTTTCATAACAAGCGAGAAAAGGGACGAAATGTCTTGTTGAAAAAAACTAATGATGATCAAACTAATCCGACTTGTTTTATTTTCGTCGATATAAAAAAAACAAGCTGACAGTATTGAAAAAATAGAGCATGATTTTGACACCGCTGTTTAATTCTGAGAATCATCTCATACTAAAGAAGCATGTGGCGTTATCCTAATGAATCTTCCTTCCAGAGGGAGAAGGCAACGCTCTCCTTACAAGAAACGCCTTATTAAGCAATGTCTCGTAGCAGGGAACGAGTTTTCACGGGACAGACACGATCTCCGTTGTGTGAGCATATTTCATTTCCGCGTGTCGAATTTCCCCCGATATGGTAGTCGGCTGAGGTCACAGTGGCTAAGCCGTAGATTATCGATCATGTGGCAGTGGGTTTGGACTCAGACTACATCATGTCCAATAGCTAGTTCATTGTACTCAGCATAGCTTGGCCTGTGCACTGAAAAACACGCTAGTTATCTAGCAGGTGCTGATTAATCTCCTCACTGTATATGCTCCAATCTTAAATTCGTGAGTAGATTTTTTGACTAAGTCTAGATTGAACTTTCGATTTTCTTTCCCAGGCCTACCTGACGCCTTGCAGCCTAGTAGTCTTGCCTGCTGTCGCTAAGCTGTTCTTGTTGATTTCCATCAGCGATTGCCAGCTTCCCTCTTTTTTAGTGGTCATTTTTGTTTAATCCCTTAAACCGTGACCCTTTGTCTCGATGTGAAAAACTACAGTTATGATTAACGATACGATTCGTATGAAAGGATAGAATTATCAAGTGTTTCAGTATATGCTCGGACCACGTTGGAGATGGAAGACTATAGATCCTCCTTACTTTATGCAGCAAACTAGAAAATTATCAAATTTATATATGAATTGACGAATCTCGCGAAAAAATTCAAGCAGGTGTCACTAGGTCAGTTTTTCTCCTAAGAATGGAAAAGATTACGATGAACAGAACCTGACCTCAAGATTGATTTCTTATTTTTATGCGTGTGTGTATGTCATGTGCTGAAAGCTCCTAAATACAGTCGTATTGTATCACATTTTGGTGACTTCGACAATTTGAAAACTGTGACCGGAAATCAGTAACGCCATTCTGAAGATGTTCACACTGCTCAGTTTACTATACTACTTGTTATTAAAGGGTGAGCTGGTGCCCATCTTGACAACAGTGAACATCTTCCCAGTTAGATTACTCCTGACATTACCCGTGGGTTTACTTTGGAGAAGAAAGGCAGTGTAGTGTGCATTATACTACTTGGCAATGTTTAGCAAGTAATTGCTTAAGCCAAAACTATGTGAAATTGGAGAGATTAAGGATTTCGAAGAGGTTTACTCCTCGAACAATTCAATCCGAGACGACCGAAACGTTGCGAACCCATCAGTTCTGTTATGGCTTAAACAATGGTTTCGTGAAACCAGAACACGTCCACTAATTAGTTTAAACTGAACAGCACTTGCAACTGATCACCGATGTCGCATTCCCATACATAATGTAGCAAAAAGGCGTCCAATAAAGCACAATCTTTATTGTCCAACTCGCTAGTTCCCACGCCACACGTGGGCTTGCGATTTTGAATCACAATTCCAGTCCACAATACCCCCCGGTTTCCGCTCACACGTCGTGTGCACCTCTACCCGGTTTAAGTGTGGGAATGGCGCCTTCTATCCGGGGGTTTTCCGCCCGCTGTTCCTCGTCCGTTGATCCGATTTCGTTGAGCGATGACTTGTCCGGTCGCTCGTGTTGTCCTCCGTCCATCCACTGTGGGCTTTGACCGTACTCTAGAGCCGTGTCAAGATATTCCTGAGAGTGTTGGAATAATCACGCCTTCAATTTGGTCATCCATCCTATTTCGCCTGCCACGTCTCGCTCGTTGGTCCGATCCGGTCGAGCGATGACTCATCCGATCGCCCACGCCGTCCTCCATCCGCTTGCGGTGGGTTTTTGAACGCACCTACCCCTGTGTTGAGGTATTCCACCGACGGTTGGAATGCTCGCACTTTCCGCCTGACAGTCCACCACAATAGCATTCAGCCCCTACCGAAAAAAGCATTGAACTTGGGTTTTTCCTGTTGCTACATGAATTTACCACGGTTGTTTCAAGTCTGTCCCTACCGTGTTGACTACAGCATTACTGACCTCACACTGGACAAGACTAACGTATCTCATGCAAAGACTCGATCACGTTTGCACACGAGTAATCCTCCAATCGTTTCTAGGGCATAGGTAGCAACAGTCTTGTTAACTCCATTCGATAGCCCCGTAACTAAGACTTCTGTCCAAATGGATATCAAAGAAACCATTAACTTTTTGAGCGATATTATGATTACTCGTGAATGGTAAGCTGTTGGGTAATGTGAACATTATTCACAAGTGAGTGTTGATAAACGTTTGCAAACGATATTTGAGTCCTACTCAATGTGAGGTCTGTGACCCTGTTTTCAACAGGGTTGCCTAATGAAAATGTGGTCGGAGTTCCAGTCGCGGTCATGGCAATGGGCTTGTTGAAATTTTTAAGGAAATTCAAGAGTTGTGATCAATTGTGTGTGATATTCAATTCATCTGGAACAAAATCTTCAACTACTCACCGGTAATTTGTTGTTCAACTACACCTGTACTCAGAGTTGAAGTCCATATTGTCAACGACAGACGGGTTCACATTAACTGTTTACACGATTCCCTGTTAGTGGCACCTTTTCTAGGTTACAAGAAAATTGTTTAAAATGAACCCGAAACTTGACTGGGATAGACAGCAATCACTCGGCGGCTACGAAAATGATTCCGTACGTCTCTTATACAGTAAAAGCACAACATTTTGGTGAAAATTGTGAATTACCGACAGGTCCATTAAAATTTATGACAGAACTTTTATTCTGTGGTTTTCGAAGTTGACACGATGTCAGTACGTACTATCATTGCGAGGCCAAAGCGAACACCATGGAAACTCTAGAACTATACACACTTAATGAAAGGGGAGCAGAATAACCTTTTGTTAAGACGGCTCATTTTAGGCGAGGTAATATATGTGTTCTAAGTGAAAGCGGCTCATCTCCTCAACAAGATCAATGACATTGCTTACCTTCAAACAAACGCCTTTATAACTTCTTGCTACAGTCTGTGCGCCTCTCCGTACGCAAGCAACTGCGTCAGTACGAATTCAGTTATATGGTTCTTCTTCCCAATGAGGAACACTATCTTGGGGGGGGACAAAAATGTGTATTCGATTGAGGTATTTCTGTTTGTGAGGAAAACATTTCATCTCATGAGATCTGGTTGATCTGCCTGTGACATAATGGACAGAAGAGGTCTACTTTATCAAAGCTGTCTGAATAATGACGCTTACGTTTGGCACCGGGATATCGTCAAAACAGGTCAAAATAGTATTAATCCCCTAATGATAATTATGCTGTCGAGTGACCATTGCGTACAGCCTGAAGACTGCTGTGACGATTACGTAATAACCATGCAATGATGAAAAGTCACACGTTAGAGCAAACGGTACTAATACCTACGAACCACTTGAGATAAAAGGTAGAAAAAAAACGTTTTTGTTGTTCCTCCAACTACTTGACAGTACGAGTGCTAGCTGACAGGATTATTTTCAGGCTGTCTAAGTCTTTGTGCGAGCCAAACAAAGATCAGTTGAATTCAGTGACAAAGTTCTTCATGAGTACTACGGGGATTTTGAATTACCCGCACTCAATAACAATCGACTAGAAGAACAACATTCTAACCATCTATTTATCTAGGCTAAAGACCAAACGATCGACTAGTGGGCGTTGGGTTGGTCTGGTTCAGGGAAATAAGCCACTGCCGAATGGACCTAAAACTAAGTCTCACAAATGAGAGTATTCCAGAATTTAATATGTAGAAATGGCGTACGAGGATAACTCCTGAAAGAATTCGGATGTTTTGGCAATCCGCCGAGAGGTGATTACATAATTTAGCCGAGGTTGATCCGACAAAACCTACCTTACCGCTTCTTCCTAGAAAATTAGGTACACTATGAGCTCCCAAACGTGGTTTTATTCTGCTGAGTGTCAGTGAGTGTATCTGGTGCAAAAAATTTCCCCCCTTCTTAAGAGTATTCCTCTGACGATAATGTTTCTTCTTGACAAGTTTCGTAGTGGGGTACAATGTATCATGTTCTGAAAGCTGCAGTTCATTGTTACCTAACCCCTGTATTAACTTTGGTTCACTTTAGCCTACTATTCATATCTTTTATTTTGACTCACAGGGTACAGTCCTCACCAGAAAAAAACTAGGTTTCGCCTTGAAAGTCCGGTTGATTTACGTAATTTTTAGGTGAAGTCTATGACGGCAGTGATGAGGTTCCCTGACAGTGTAGAAAACCATTGAGTCAATTACCATTCTCCACCTTTGTCAGTTTGATACACTACTAGCTACCGATGGAGTCGATGATTTTACGTACTAATCGTTTTTTTTTATTCTGTGATGACCGTTGTTGAGGGATCTTTGAACGGTCTCATGATTGCTCAGTAATGGTGTTTCCAAGTTTACGTGGTCAATTGTTACAGAGAAGCCACTTTCATTAGCATAATCTAAGTATAACTGTGGGGGGATTTACTACGTTAGAGGAGTGGTATTCAATGTGAATCTGTCGGCAGTGGGTCATGTGTACGATGACTTCATGCAAATGGTTAACCGCGACGGAGAGAGAATATGAAGTCAAACTGACCACCTAGGAAATAGGCTAGTTTAAGTGCCAGTTATTTTCAACAGGGAAGTTATACTGTATGTGTAATAGGATGCGCGATCCATCAAGTGACCAGTCTTACACATTACTGATGCAAGCTGGCTTCCTAATTCTCTCACACTATTTTCGATGTCTACGGTTTTTGGAGGCTAAGTGACTGGCGAATCAACTTATTTCACGGATTTAGTCATTCTGTCCTCAACCATGGTTTCATATACCTTTACCGTACCGAGGTCATTAACTGAAAATTGACCTTATACATTGTGTTCATACACGTGATCAACGATAGAATCATATACCTACTAAGCTGTTGCCTACCTTTAATACCTATGTACGTGCAACTGGCCTATATGAACAAAAACTCTTCTGAGTAGGAACTGCAACACACTCCATCGTTAATTATGAAGAGTTGTACAGTCGATGGTCTTCAATGGCCGTCAGGTAGCTGTTTCAACCTAATTAGGTCCTATCAGCACTACATGCACCGAGAAATCAAACCCACGATATATAGACATCAAGAGGATGATCAAGACATAGTCGCTAACCCATAGGATAGTGATCAATGTGATGCATACAAATCACATGAATTACTATCCATGGCCGTCGAGGTTCTCTTTCTCATAAGCTGAAAATGAGCAAGTCTTTTGTAGTTGAAATGCAGACTAAGTTGACAAGTGTCTATATTACTGTCCATGTGAATATTTACAGATAGATGAGTAGATTTTCCGGTGCATATAATACTGGTGAAGCAATTAATTTGAAGCAGCTGTTCTTCACATTGCTAGCGATGACTGAAACAACGTTTGCAAAACATCTTCCTAACCCATGTCGAAGTTATGGTGAATAATTCTAGTTAACATCCTAACCAAAAAATAGTTGTTCCATTTCAGTTCATAGGCAAATGAAATGCAAACGTTAAAATCAATATTATGAATGACTTTTTATAGGTTGTGCTCAATTTGTCAATTTTGATCGGTTTCAAGTCTAGTCAGTTAACCATTTCTTGAATTGGGTGATTGATGGATTTCTCGCTCATTCAATGTCAGATTAATTGCAGACAATTCGCTTGTCCAAAATGCAAGTGAATCCAACACACATAGCTACCTATTGTCCGTTTTGATGATCGTCACCATTTGGCTTGTCAATCAGGAAGTTAGTGACATACGACTTCTATATGACCGTGTTCACAATAACACCTTCATTTAATTCCCTTGTCTGTCAAAACAGTCGTATGTTCGCAAACTCGAAAATCTAACAGATTAACAGACAGCACACAACGGGCTCGCTGGACTTGGCTCGTTGTCAGATTAGAAGGAAGATCGGTGATTACATCCGTCTGAATATCAGATTTGTGTGATAGACTTGAGATATGAAGACTTTGGGCATATCGGCGACCGAACCAAGACTAACTGTGTCCCGGAAATGAGTAAGTCGGTTCACTGTTGTGTGTAGATCTTCGGGAAGAGAAAATGTTACCCAATAAAGTTGAGAAAAATTCCAAGTGAAGTATACGAAGACTTATTGTAGTGAAAAAGTCGTCCAATTAAACACAATCTGTATTGTCCAACTCGCTGGTTACCATGCTGTATGCGCACTCGCGTTTATGAATTGGAATTCCACAACAGCCCCGGTTTCCTCTCACGTGTTGTGTACACTTCTGCTTGGTTTGTGTGTGTGACAGACGCCTTCTGTCGGGGGGTTTTCCACCTGCCATTCTTCGTCCGTTGACCCGATCTTGTTCAGCGGCGGCTCGTCAGCAATCTATCCATTGTGAACTTTGACCGTATTCTACGACCGTGTCGAGATATTCCTCCAATTGTCTGATCATCCATTCCATTTAGTCTTTCATGTCACGTTTGTTGGTCCAACCCAATTGAGCGATGGCTCATCCGGTCGCCCGTGTTGTCCGCCGTCTGCTCGCCTTGGAATTTTGAACATATCTTCTCGCCGCGTTGAGGCATTCCACCGAGTGTTGGAATACTCGCACGTCCGGTTTGATAAACCACCACATTATGATGCTCGTTTTCAAACATTTTTTGTAGACACCTCTCCAGCGAGACGATTTTAGGCTTGTTGACTTGTTCCCTTTCGAATCAACTCGGCGTTCTCGAGCTTGTTGATTCATGCCGCGGTAAAATACAGTAACTCTTACCGATAATCACGGACCCTAATGAAGGGATGCGCGAGAGGGAGGAGAAGGCCTCCACTCATAAAAAACTTTAATGCAAACACAAGCAATATATATGTACATAATGAGTGGTTTGACAGATACTTTAGTCTTCGACGACGGAAACAGGTTGAACAAACAGCGCAACCGCTCTACCAGCTGAGCTGCGATATCAGACCGCGAGCTCAGGAATACCACATTTGGACGCAATCATCCACTTGCCCCACTGCCTCATACGGAATACGACAAATGATACGGAGAGTCAACTGCCATGACAGTATTTATCACTCACTCCATCACAACGGTTATTGAATAGTGAGTTCTGGTCATACCATATATAAGTAATAGTAGTTCGTGTCCAACAGTCGCATTAGGGAAGTCCAGAATGAACAGTTTGAGAGATCATGTTTGAGTAGTCCATCCTCCAGATCACTTAATAGATTCCATATAAGACAGTGGGTGGAGTAGGTAACTGAGTATGGAATTTGAGTTCCCAGTTTAACTTTATATCTTGGCTGCTAAGGCGATTGACAAATCTGTGCCTGTTGTTTCTTTCGCTGGTGCATCTTCAACCGAAGCTCATATTTTTTCACAGTTGAGTATCTTCTAAGTTACATGTATCAACAAATGAGTGATTTTTACTGCGCTCCTCTGTTTGCTTTGCTTACTTCATAACTAAACAGTGATAGTATTCACATCGATGAGTCCGAATGGCCAATATCTCTCAGAACTTCATTAATCAGGCAAGATGACAGTCCTCAAATCCGTAAACAAGCACGGTCCACCACACTTGACTTACTAATGTCCGGCTACAGTTCTCTTTGCAAAGTCTGTGAGCTGGGGATATAACAGAAGGTGTACAGCATAGCAGATAGTATACTGACATCCTTAAAGCCTCACGTAACTTTTTTCTTCTGAGTTTGATTAGTTGGATGAGTGAGTGGGTTTATCCGATATCAACTACCAAACTCTTTGTGGTGTACCGTTGATGTCAATCTATAATCAATTTCACTGTAGTTATAAGACCACTTAATATTTCACCAAAAATATGAGTCGATCATTTTAATTTATTTAATGAGAGATTGACTAGTAATGTCTTTTAATGCAGAGGTTTTTTCCATCTCAGAGTGATTTGTTATGATGTGAAAAGAAGAAAAGATCGGTACTTGAACACCTCACAAATATACGACTTTATCGTTTGACATATGCGTGTCACAATTTCAATTAAGGTGATCGTCCTCACGAATCAGAATAGCCACGATAACCTGGTAAATGGCACATACGTTTGAAATTACTCCAAAATTCGATTAACTGCGTTCATTTTAAACCTTACATAGATTAGAGTACTGAACCAGTCGAGTTTTCGGTGTTGATTGTGAAGCGGTTAATTCAACCGACGGTGTAACGAACAACTGCATTGCGAATGGAAGTTCAGGAATTTAGATTATTTCAAACTAAACACCATCTACATTTGATCATAGCCTTAGCATTCAATTGATTCACATTGCGATCTGGGATAGTTACCGTTAGTAAGGGGTCAAGATTAAAAACGCGCCAAAGAAGAATGTTACTATTTGGAATATCCAACAAAACGTACACAACCGAAAAGGATATGACATTCCAGTTTACGGGATCGCAAACAATTTGCCATTAGTTGAACTCCAAAGGGTTTGGCAAATGCAACCGTCGAACAGGTACTATAGAATAAAACGTGTCATGCAGAGAACCACACCTCAACTGAACAGGTGTAAAAACTGTTGAAGTGCCGTTTAGCACAAACACCGACGCTCAGAGTTATCAATGCATTTGGTAATATCAGCTTCAAACAGATGGATATCGCAGCTGTAGACAAGGCTGTTCCGGTTGTGTAATCAAAAGTGCTAATTTTTATTGGAGTATATTTAGAGCCATAGATGTTCCAAGCTTGCTCTTGCTTTCTCATCGTTTAACGCTTCAGAGAAAAATAATCTCTGTCCTACTAAGAAGAATAACAGTGAATTGTTTAAGTATAAAAGTCACGGATTACCGTTCGTTGGGGACTGATCGAGGCTGATAAAAGTTGGTCGATCGACCTGGTGACAAAAGCTGCCGCAAACTCTGGAAAAGCATGAAGAGGCTGAGTGGATCGTAATCTCTTGTCAAGAAAGCTGTTGTTGATGTCAAACAGCTCAATTGCAATTGATAAATGGACTGGGAATAACACAACGTTACAAGCAAGTTGTAATACTCTATGTTTCAATCACATCGGGTGGCCTTCCTCAGCAATGATGTTGTATTTCGATTACAACACTGCTGAGGAAGGCCACCCGATGTGATTGAAACATAGAGTATTACAACTTGCTTGTAACGTTGTGTTATTCCCAGTCCATTTATCAATAACATGTTACACACGACGCCCAAACTGTTTGACCTTTTTTTTTACTAAATTTGGTGTGGATATCTTAGAGCTCATTTGTAATTTAAACGGAACAACGAAAAATCTTCTCTCAGCCTCCAACAAAGTTTCATTATTCTGTTAAACAATTTGTCCCACTGAAAACCCAGTTGTTTTTGAAAAAAAATCAACCCGATGGAGACCAACAGAGCAACTGGATCAGACGGCTGCTCATCGATCGCTCTTAAGGAATGTGTGCAATTTTTCATAACATTTGGTTGAACTATTCCCCTAGTGTTTCATACATCGTGAAACTGGTGATCATTAGGCGCGGTACATATTGTAAAATGCAAGCCGGTTGGTCACACTCTGATTGTCCGTTACACTCGGGGACTAACTTTAGGGCAAAGTGCAGACACTGGGGGACAGCGTTCTTCCGAATTAAAGGTTCTAACAACAGTCCTGTAAAAGGAAACAATATGAACAAACATGAGCCATAGGCCCAGTAAGCCATGCACACGAATTACACAAACGAAAACTAGAAACGGCTACGACAACACAGCAGCACGCCCCGTCACCAATTCAACTCGTGCGCGCCTGTTGGTTTCGGTCGCACATTACAATAACACGCCACTCCCTAAGAAAGGAATGTCCAAGTTGCGTCCACATTTTATGGTACTAAAAATTTTCGAAGACTAATTATCGCTTGAATGGAGAATCAAAGGAACATTACAGATCATGGCCAGTTAACCTATCGTCACTCACACTCAGCCTTTAATGGTGTTGATCATCCAGTTCATTTCATTGTCATTTGAGGGAAAGTTTAGAATTGACCACATATGTTCCGTGATTACAGCGACGAGCCAGGAGCCATGAATAGGGAGCGACGTTACTTCACATTTTCATTGAAGTTCAGAAGAGACCCAAATATGAAACATTTTGGCTTTCGCTGGATTCGACACAACGAAAAAAGCAGCGTGCCAAAACGCGGCAAATGTTCTATCAGCTGAACTATAAAGCCACGCCAGAAGCTCAGCAATCTCACATTTGAATTCAGTTATCTGCCCAATCCACTGTGGCATATGGAATCCACCAGATGATCTAGTGGCTTGACTGCTCAAATAGAACTTCTCAACATTTCATGCTGAAATCCATCAACGCCACCGCTGAGCACTGAAACGGTATTACTTATACTGAATTGAAACTTCAACAATTGAGCTTCTAGGTGAGTAGCTTACGAATTGAAATCAATTTACTCAATGACTAGCATTTTACAAGGTGCAATCCTCTTTCCGCTCTTATTTCCACCGTATATCGCGTGCATACCAGTTAACGACTAAACTTTTATAATGAAATATACCGTTAACTGGGTGTTACGCATCCATCCGCCGTGCTGGCTAAACTATCGTAGTCCGTCATAATATATCAAAAAAGGTTAACGTTTGTTTTCGCTTATTAAAAGGTATCAGTATGGGCAACTTTCTAATGTACATTTATTTCTGTATGTATACAAGAATAATCCACTTCAATTACCATCTGTTAAGTGTTTGGAGATTACATCGAATGACAAATATTAAATGGTCATTTCATGTTATTTGTGTATGCATTAGTCCGAAAACTTACATTCCATGAAAGGTGTTTGAGATCTATCAGTTTAATCTCACTTATTAGGTTAGCTTATTTAAGCACATGTGCTCATCTAGTCAACACAGTGTTCCCCTGTTTGCTGACGAAAGTTGCTGAACGTTACATTATTGTTTCCAGCCAAGAACGCGGGTGGCAAAAGAAATATATATATGTGGAAAACGGACACAGGTAGCATATACTTCAATGAAAACACTCGTAGACAAACAGCGATGATCTCAGAACGCTAGTTGTCAGTAAGAAGTTCATATATGAAAAAACCTTGTGGAAATACGATCAACTGTTTCGCTCTGTATTTACCCCCTGGCTACTTCAAAACCTCAGTGCGTACTCCACACGCCTACTCATGAACAGTACGGCGTAAACGTCCGTCCCTACTACACTAAGTCTTTAAAATAATTATCATGTTGTAAGGACATTCTCCGTGAACAATTCGTTGATTTTGTTGGTGCGAAAACTTTGCACCGGAGCTCATCCTCATCACTCGGATCTTTCTAAATGTACTTATACAACCCTCCACTAGGTTTAGACACAAACATGCGTCTACACAAACCCGATCTTATTCCGTTCTTCCCTGTTTGGTTCAATTTCTGTTCAAAACCCAGTATTTTTATCTCGGAATCATTTAAAAACTTCGCCATACCGATTACAGTTGTTCGACAACTTTTCCATGGGATTCAGGATTATCTCAATTATCTTGACTCAGATTGACCTAGTTAAGTGTACTTCATTCGCTGAAGAAGCTCGTATGTGAAAAACTGATAATTCACCTCGGGGTGCACAAAATACATTACTGAAAAACAGACGCACGCGTAACAATCGTGAATGGTCGACATGGTGCTGGTGTGAAATCGGAAGCAATTCACACTCGTAAATCTGAATTATGTAGGTCATTCTGGTACATGAGTGACACTCACGGCTGGGTTTGCACAAAATGAAGTACAAAACCAACATTTTTCGAGAGGTTTGTGTCAGTCATGTGCTTACAATTGATAGTAACGTGAGAAATGGATTTGCAGTGTTGATTTTTGGATCCCCAAATTAAACTTGTCCACTTTATGTTTGTTTGTTTTTTTACTGACGATACAGATTGTGATATTAAGATGAAATGTGTTCTTCAATGATACACCCACCCGTTTCTGAAATGGACCCAGTCACTAAACATATGGGAACAGTTTGTTGGCGGACTGACTTCATTAACAAATACCTTGCATGTGACCTGGGACAATGCCAGGACTTTCACACATGAACGACTGGGGACTTCAAAAGATTCTTTTTGTCTTTAATGATATGGCAGTGTGGATAGAGTGAAAACCCGTCTGTACGGAAAAGTGCCGCCCCCATTCCAACAAGAAGACTAGTTTGTCATGTGAGTAACCCTGACAACTTTAACATTATCCAATCCAGCTTAATAATGCATCACGGTACATAAGCCATGACAGAATACATTGGATTGAAAAGCGAACAGTAAGAGCCACATTCGAAGAGCCATTAACCAAGATGTTGCACTATATGAAGCAGACGGAACTGATCGATGCGGCAACGTTTAAGAGAAGTCATGCGACCGGCATTGGCTGAAGATTGCATACAATTCCAGTCAGTTGTGGATATCAATAACTCACCATATAATACCCTAGCAACTCCTGGGACCGGTTGACTAAGAGTTAGCAACTTATAGCTAACTGAAATAAGTCGGAGCCATAAAAACGCTCCAAATGAGAGAGGAGTAGGCTTCCTCTCACCACTTGCGTCACCACCTATAAAATACGGACAGAGGCATTCACTTACTGATCGAAGAACTGAAACAATTGATTTACCACCGCAATTCCCACAATCAGCTCACGTGTGCTGGAAGTTAATATCGGCAGAAAAATAGGTGGGTAATGAGATTCTCACTAGTCTCCCCCACCTGCGAGTATTTTTATGGCAAAGCTCGAACGTGATTAGGCCCCATCAATCGGTATGACTGTTATTGAGGTCACTTTGATGGTGCAGTTTGTAACGTCTCAACGAAACATTCAGACAATTCAACATAGCTCATCACAGT
Organism: Paragonimus heterotremus; assembly: GCA_013368495.1. Classification (NCBI taxonomy): domain Eukaryota; kingdom Metazoa; phylum Platyhelminthes; class Trematoda; order Plagiorchiida; family Troglotrematidae; genus Paragonimus; species Paragonimus heterotremus. The sequence goes on along the minus strand of LUCH01001908.1, from coordinate 71,087 downwards.
GACGTTTTGTCACTAAACCATAGTCACAAGAAGACATGGCCTTTTTAGATTAACTAATGTGTTGTCGTTCAAACGGCCCACTGGATCATGGAATACAGCATACGAAAACTAACATAGTTTCGTAATTTTGTACTATTCTCATTCACTGTTTAAGAAACAGAGCTTCGATGCGATATTCTCCCGATGATGCTAACGACGAACGCAGATTTCTGCGTGATCTGATCAATGGAAGTGGTTAACCGGAACCTTCAGTACGCAGACGCATGATCGTTAACATGAAAGGAACTCGAACGCACACGAACGAAGAGAGTGGTTTAGTTTTCCATTCCTTTTGAGAGTAACAAAATGCCTAACACAATAACTGAACACTGAGTAACAGTGTTGCTGGATTTTACCAAATGTGCGCATTAGATTTTCCATTTCCTCACTTTCACCTCTTCATTCAAGCGAATGACTACCTCATAACGTGTATACGAATTCTGATCCTGACACTAACTATATGGGTAATACAAACATCGTTTATCAGAACACATCCAGTATGGCTAAGCAACAGGTTGACGAAGTCATGAATGTCAGCGATCTTACACGTGGTTGGAACAAGACACACCGTAAACGTCTCTGAGTCGTTTCGTCCGATCTGTCGGGTTTACAGGGTACGTTCGATAAATGCCGAGTGGATGAGACCATCACAAACCGTTTGAACATGTTTGTACACAAAAACAAGCTGTGAAAACGTCCAATTTGCCGTGTCTGTAAAACGGTTGATCAAACAGAAATTGCTAACAAGTGCATTCTGAAACTATTTTTTAAACTATTCCATGTACTATGGCACTGAAAACAAGATTGTTGTAGTCTGAATAGGCCGGACGGTATTGTAAACAAGGAAGATTTGAGGATTGTCATACTCAGTTAACAGAACTGTAAAGACACTGACAATTAAAAATAAATTAAAATAAACCTGGCCGACACTGCGTTAATGATGGCATTAACAATAGACAGATATCCCGTTTGAACTCGTCACTGAAGCTTGAGAAGTGAACCATATAAACATGATCGCGATAAAACTGTGCAGGTCTCACGATGCATTGGCTATGGACGAAAAGGGGGTATAGTCATACGAGAGGGAACTTTAACGTGCCGGTGGAGTTGAAAAACTGGTTGGTACAATTTACACTCACGATAAACAAGCAGATACTAGGTAAAACAGTTGGCCAGTGCGCTGAGTGTAATTATTGCATTGATTGTATGGCCATGGAAACTTCCATTGTTCAGAACGCTGCAGGATAATGTATATCCGAAGCAATTCATCGATAACCAGTTTTAGACATTAATAAACAGTCATTGTGGTTACAAAGAAAAGGAATCACTTTCATGGAAGTACTGATTGGCTATCGTTCGTCATCATCGTAGACAGTAATACATCAGTGATTCTCATCGATATTTAACCGCCATACAACCATAAGAAAGAAAGCAAGCCCTCGTCAAAAATGGATATTAACTACTAAAAATAGCTACGTCTATATTCAAACACTCAACATCAAGGTGCCTACACACTGAAAACGAACAACCGAACTATAAATGAAAGTAACGCCTCATCAACAAGACAGCTTTCTTACGGCTTTCACTGTCTCGCGTCATTAAATGAACTTACTTCAAAGACATGGAGGCAGAAGCTGGGATCCAAAATGATGCTCGACCAGTGACAGCGAAACCCGGTCACACCGCCAGTGATCTCAGAGTGACTGAGAAGTTCTGATCACTTCTAGAAAAGATCAGGCAACCTGAACATTTGTCACAGCAGATAGAATAACAAACAAGCTTTTCGACAGTGAAAGTACAATTCCATTTCGAATAGGGATGGGTGATGCGGATGAGCTCAATCAAGGGCAGAAACCGAGGTTGGTGTTTACATTCGAGGCTGACCAGCCGAACAATTTCTCTGAGTGGTAAAACTGAGTAGTTCTTCGTCTGTAGTGATGACTCGATTCCAATACTCATTAACAAGCTTGGACAAGGGATGGCCACATAGATCGTGGAAACAGTGAAGAGCAGGCTCTGAATCGTGATGAGCTTAGCTGCCTAGACAGTAAGTTTGGTTAAGTAGCACTTTTCATGACAGTACACAAGCTAGACAGATGTCTCAGTGGTAAATAAGCCAAATGCCCCTATCTAGGTTTGGGCCATTTTAAAGTGTCTAGTATGCATGTGACCTGCGTTATATATATAAACTCAACATTTTTTCACGTGAGACTTTTTTCTAACATCCTGTTTACCTACTCACGGCCCCAAACCAATCACTGACAAAATAGTATGGCGATCTAACAGCCTTCCTTCTCATGAGATATATTAAAACTCACGACCATCTCAGACTTTGTGCACAAACTGCAACGAAAACATTTTCAACCTAATAGTCCCTTAAGTATAAGTACAGGATCTAAAATATGCCAATTATTTTTAAGTTCTCTAAAAGTGACATTTGGTTCATCACACGGAAACCATAAACAAGGTCACATGTAAATAAGAGATGCAAAACATGTATACGGTCAGCGGAAAAGATATGAACTGAAACCAGTGAAATAACATCTCAGACTACACCAGTTTCCTCGTGTCACCTGACCGGATGAACTGGAAAGTATCGTGTGAACAGTCCAACAAGTGAACATCATACAAACATTTGAGGTTGAAGAGGAACAATTCTACGTATTTGGTGAGTCGCAATTCGGAACCTCAACGTGTAAAAATAAACACGATGGGCCAGAAATGCCCCAGTATACGAAGGGATGCGACCTCAACACCCGTAAACTGTGTAGAGATCGCCAAACAGTGATCAAAAGATGCTCAAAGATCATCTCCATACACCCCATTTGATAGGAGTGACGACGATTATTATACAACACCCTTTAAAAAGTGTCCTGCCCCTCATTATTCCACCTGTCGGTGGAAAATTAGTATTCAACGAGAGGCAACCCTAGTATCTTCAGGAAAGGACCCACAGCGACGCTTACGTAGGGAACGAGTTCACATATGGCAGCGCCAAGGTATCTGGATGCACCAACCATCTCGCAAGGATGCAAAAGAACAGAATGACAAAAATGAGAACATGTTCTGACCCGACCAGGGATCACATGAAAAAAAAACAACCATATGAAAGCCTGACGGTTGTCGACAATGAGTGAGGGACGTGAACAAACTGCAGCATTGGGTTGCATACATAACAGATGACAAGCAATATATAGATTGAGAGACTGTGAGGGATACTCTGGCCGAACACAGCTGAATGAAGATGGAAGATTCAGAAAATGTGTGGCCAGACAAAGGTGTGTGCAATGACCGATCACAGTAAATACGCACGCGGTTGGGCGAAAGTGAGAGAAAGAGAGAGCAGGAATAAAGGATGTGCAATACAAGAGAAAAAGTCCACAGTGACAATCAGTCCATGCACCCAAATGTTCGGACTGGGGACGGTACCAAATCGTATCAACCATTGTGTGCGCTGTAGGGATCCACAACAATCCACTATAGCGGTGAGTGAAAAGCGTGCACATGCGATCGTATCAATTTATTGACGATAAGGTTGGCGTTCAGGTGCCACAAGTGCTTTTCGAAAGACGATACTCCGCGATTTGCATGATACCGTTCAGATGGACTAATGCAGCCAAAACGACAAACACATGGAATATCTGATGGCTTTGAAACTGTACGGATTGAAAGAGAAAGTGATGAGCATAATTTTTCTTAATGTGCAAGAAGATATGAATATCGGTCGTCTAAACAAAATACAAAACCCCCATCTGGCCATGTTTAGTCTGTTGTGTGGAGGTCGCAACCGGATTTGTACCTATTTGATTCAATCAATAGAAGGCGGAGTAAGGTCATAGTTATAACAAGCAGTCAATGTATTATGACCAGAAGATTGTATAAAGTCGATCGCGGGTCAAGTAAACAGCATACAATGATAGAACCAATAATTGTTGATAGTAATGACAAAAAGGTAGGGTACAACAGAACACGAGAAGAGCAAACAAGTCATCAATTATGGTACCAATAGGTAACTGAAGACTACAAGCAACAGCTGGAAGCATATCGTGCTTAACGATTCTTAAGTGAAGAATAAAGACATCATGCGATAATGATACCATTAGATATTGTGCAGTTAACTAGGTCACTTTTTGTGTTTAATTGTCTGAGACCATTTGTCTATCGATATGTGGAAGTTCTTTGGAACTCGATCAATGTTGACATGCTAATAAAAAAGTTAGTGAGAAAGACTGCAACAAAACAAAACGCCACTTTCTGAAGGAAGCAAGTGAGGCGAACCTTGTGTAGTTCCACCTCAGAACCGTTTTAGCATATTCTTGACACACGGATCAGAGTAATGAACTCAGGTTATCCTACTATCGTCTTGATACTACCTACAAATTAGCTACCGAGTCTTAGACCGTAAAGTATTTGTACGCATATCGGACATGTAGTCCTAAGAGATTTGTCATCGATTCCAAATCAAAGCCACGGGCTAACGAGATAAAATGGATTGGACGAAACAGGAACCACATTCTTGTTGTATGGGGCACGTGTACTGAGATAGTATTGTACTGGAAGATTACGTTTCCCAGAGCAAACGACACAGTCATTATTCTTTTAGTATATTCACTTCAACATGTGGAAAGTGTTCATTAATCAGGATAGAAAATTCACCCATAACCATAGCCGGAAATGAACCTGATCGCCAGATACTTGTTTTCCAGCCAAGACACAGTCCACTCTGCCGATACTACCCCCAAGCATTAGGGTCTTCAGAGATTGTAATTCCGCTGAGATATTCGTGGAACAGGAGTATTCACCTTCCTTTAGCGATGCTGTTACTTAAGAAACTTCATAGCAAGAATGTTCCAAAACAATAATCGGAAGTACAGTAAGTTATCAGTTTTGCAGGATATTTTACACGATTTTTGTAAAAACGCCCGGAAAAACCGTGGACCTCAAATCTGAAGAACTGTGTCTCCTTTGGATGAGACTAGTAACCGTCTTCTTTTATTACTGATCACATGCGGAGACGAACCTTTCAGCAAAAGACTGACAATAAACTTTAATATTTGAAGAAGCTGGAAGGTCTTCCAAAATATGCAACCATATTTGTTCGTAAGTTAAAAACTGAGGATATCTGAACTTACAACAAGGCAGAAAAACTCATGCTGACTGCGTCCGTTTGAGCTCAAGAGGACTGCTAACTGACTCTTGGGTTATGAATCCATGCATGTAGTAATTACATTCCGACGTATGCATACCTCTCGGTTGATATGAGCTATTGTTCAGAGATGGCTATTCCAACGAGCTTCACTGACGATGTACAACGATTAACCAGACGACACAGCATACAATCGCCAGAATAAATGAGCATGCGATGAGGTGCATTATGAGTCTTGAAAAATCTGTTGATTAAACACTACAAGTGACTCGACTCCAAACCGTCTAGCACAACACACTTTTTAAGATCATTGGACGAAAACTATTTCAGATATCGCGACAACGCAAGATTATTGTCTATTATTATTGTTATTATTATTATATTTTTGTTCTTTCCATAATCAATCGTATGGCCTATGGCAGCCCAAACCATGCAACAAGTGAGTATGACTGAAAGTGGCTTTGGCTACTCTTCCCAATCTTGCCTATGTGTGAGCATATGAAATGTGTTAGTTCCATCAAACGAATTACAAAATCTAAGCACCACGAAAGTAGATATAAATTCAGATAAATTTTCAAGAAACGGTAGCGAAGTGAAGACAGTATGACGATATGCTTCAAGAGGAGTGATCATCATCGTAACAGCCCTGAACCTGACCAGAAGGTACTGTGGCTCGGATCGCCGCTTACCTTAACAGTGATATCGAATATCCCAGAAGAAAACGTCACTAAGAAGCTCAAAAATTGATTTTAAAAAGGATTGGGCGAGGGAACTAGAAGACATTAATGCAGGTACGCAACTGACCGTGGCACACCACCATGTCATATAGCGTTTCTAATCAGTGACCTGAGTGAATATGAGAATCCCAGCCAAGCGGGCGACATCTACTCACTTTGTTCAATGGAACAGTCAGGGTCATCATATTTTACGAACACGTTGTTGCTTGCGACCACACTATTTTATCCAACGGTCGGTGGTCTCAGTATATAATGCCCGATACGGCAAACGATCAGATGGCATACACAGTACGTGACCTAACCACCGCAAGCTGTGCAACGCGATTAGCTGATCAATCGATCGCGCGACCCAAGCGTTCCGGAATACGCGCCGGCGAACGGCCTTATTGCTCACACGATCAGTCCACTTAATGTGGGCTAACTGGCAGACACCAATGACCAAACACAACAAGTCCGCTTATATCTTCGCTGGTGAGATAAATGAAGTCAATTATACACATCTGCATCCGGAACCTGTGAGCCTACATAAAGTACCGTACCAGTCAGACTACATGATCACACTCATTCTAACTTTCACGCATTCCTTCTCACCTATAGTCCCCCTCACACAATTTCGATCAGACAAGAAACATTCCTAAACTGAAGTAACAATCATTTGGCACAATGGACAGTGCTAAGATGAAATGGATATCGGAGCAGACAAACAATCAAGGCCGAGAATCACCTGTCAGGTTTATTGCCGACGGGAGCGGCAGGCATGCAGACTAGATGTATACCACTTGGATATTCAACAAAACCAAGACACAGGTATGTACGAATAAACAGAGTGGTGTCTTGGCATAATGAAATCAACAAGTTGGGTTAATGCGATAATCAGATGTTGGAGGTAAAAGGTTATCCTAGCTAATTAAACAAAGCCCACTGGCCACAGAGGTAAGTTATCAGTGTTCATACTTCGAAGCGTTTGCCGTCACGCAACAATACGCTGGGCTGAACGATACCGTTAAGTGATTAAACACAGGCAGCAATCATTAAGACTGTTGGGACTCGAAATCGCGACCGCTAGAACAGTTCACATAATAAATTAATTTCTAAAATCACAAACTTTCTCCAAACTCTCAAGAGCCCATTTCAACACCACCAAAAAGATCTCAGTGGCATTTCGAAGTATATCAGTAATGATAAGAGTTAACCACACAAGGCTATACAAGTTAGACACTCGTAGACAAGTAATTTTTTTATAATTTCACCATTGTCAGTAAATGCATAACATGTCGGTTTTTTAAAAATCAAAAAGATCGAGGAAACAAAAAGACAACCAGAAACTGTTTTGGGTCGTTTCGTGTTGGATTTTCCTTCTGCGCTGAATAAACTGACACAGTCGATTCAGCACAGCTATGAAGCTATTGGATCGTCAACTTGGTTAAGCGCCCAGTCGCTTGCCCCAAACCGAGAAGTCAGAGACACGGCTGAACTGTTTATTGGACGAGTGAGACGAGACGAGACGAGACAAACTAAGGCCACAGAAGCTTTAGATTTACAGGACAAGACGATTACCATCGGTGGACGACAGACACAAAGTGAATCAAATGAGATACTCATATATGGCAGTCAGGGTGTCAGAACAAATCACGTTATAGGGGGCGTCAGAAGGCGACGCGAGAAAAACACTGTTCAGATATCGCGCAGGCGTTCGACCGCACACCTGCAATCTGATTGGCTGAATGGGACCATATCACCATCCACGACCATACCATCCGAGCTGGGCCGGTCGATCGATGTAGCGTGACGCGTCCTGGCTGTCTCGTTAGGAGATGCGTCTCCTAACAGAAGCCGAGATCACCCAGCTTTTCAGAGTCAAAGATCATTATATTGACCGAAAGTTCAACGGTGCTAAGTTAGGCTCTAGAGCTTTTCCGTTCCGTACTCCACTTAACAACGAGCCTTATGTGGACTGAATGCTTTGGAAAATATCCCCCATCATATACCGACGGACTATCTCAAAACCGTACCTTTAATGTGTACGCAGAACGTCAGTTACAAGTCCCAAAACACCATAAAGATAAGAACTCCGACGATGCTTTCATGATGCAATCGTGTTGAACATTGCGCCATTGGCTTCATTCTGAACGCTCAACCACTTGCGCTAGTGAGAAATGATCGGGGTTATCGAATGAAGTTAACGGACAGTAACTGTGTTTCCCATCGAGAAGATCTGGCAACTTGGTCACTACTCACAAGCGAAAGTGATTGAGCGTTCAGATATGATAATTTGGTAGGGTCCGAAGTGAGGTCAACACGTGGTCAACACTGTTTCCTCAAGAAAGCGTGGCCGGAGTTTTAGTCATGGCCGTGGAAATGATATGCACTACTGACGAGCTCTAATGAGAGCGAAACTCGAGTCTAGTGCTTCATTTCGAAAGGGACCGACAGGAGGGTCTGTGGGAATGCGAAAGCTGCGATCAATTGTGGGTGATGTTCAACTTGAAATTAACCAAACTCCGACTACTCATCAATAACCAGAAAGACAGGTTGATGGGGTAACTACGAGTAGCTCATTAAGTATACCTTTCGCTAACTTTTGTTGTGATCAGGATAGAAGGATGACTACCAGATATTTCACAACGGTTCCACTACTACAGACACTCCTGCGTTCCAACGGTGCCTACCACAATCTCATGCTGACGTGTGAGACAGAGGGAAAAAAACTCTACGCCACCTGGACATAACATACGAAGCACCGACGGATAAATAAAGCACAGCATTAACAGGAGGCCAGTGTGATCTGGTGAATATGTAAACTTTGTCGTGAAACAGGAACGGGGTTTGGGGAGAACATTGTTCATCAGTGCGCGCCACATCCACACATCTCAGTGTGCTGAGCAAAACCCAAAAATGTTCACGATGAATCTGGAGAGAAATGGGTGCCAGAAAATTTTACTGAGTGTCACAGTTAATCGACACCTGAAGGCAATGAGAAGGATGAGGTAGCTAGCACATTGGTGCCTTTTATATGGAATATTGACATGTTGTGATCAACTCAGTGAATTGTCCCTTCGTTGAAACGAATTTACAGTGTCGCCGAATTGTCGGTCCCCAATCAAACACACACGTTACTCGTGCCTACAATCAGAAAAGATCAACCTAATGACGCCAAAGCACACTCTGTATACCAATTTTCATGTAACTGCGGAGAAAGTTACACAGGCAGAATCAAACAACCATTGATTTCAAGAACGAAGGAACACGTACCTAAGCAGAAAGACAAACAAGTCACAAACTGGATAATTTAGTCAAACAGAATCGCAACCCCCCCGTTTCATTGTCCCGACAACATATTCTGTCCGCTAACTACAGCATGGAGTTGAACTCAGCCTTCACTACCACGGGATCGCCATCAGAGCATACTGTTCCTGAAATCTCCCGAAGCCGTTGAGACGAACCGCTTCAAACCTGTATTCCGCGCTCAAAGACAATTATTTCCGAACTTTAGGCTGTCATGGATCTAAGTCGTAATGAAGGTTATTCACCCCTTCCTTAAATTCTCCGCGAGTATTATGGATATTAAATTGAAAGTATCCATGTCATTGGGTCATCTGGTACTGACGAGTCAATACTAAGTGCCAGTGTTTGTCTTCCAAGTGTTTTGTTGAACAATTTCTGTTTCTTTTTCTCTTTCCCCGTGTTTATCCTGTCGTTCCTTCTTCCAGCTTTCAAGGTGCCCGCCTATGGAGCACTGGATGCACATAAAAGCAGTCCTCTGGCGATAGGAGCAGCAGAAACATCACAACTGTCTAGTAGGTAAGCCGTCCTGTGATCCAGTTCATTTTATTCAGGTTTACGACGGCAGTTATCAAAGCCACTTTCACTAGTTAAGTGTCCATAAGAAGAAAGTCGTAGTCACCGGACTGTCTTTTACAGTTCAACATGTTCGTTTTTCCAACCATTCATCGACACAGTGCCTGAACGATTTTATGGCTGTCTAAGGAATGGAACTTTCGAATTCGGGACTGATATTGTAGAAAAACGGGTCACAAGCTTAGAAAAACTGTATTTTTCAAAGCATTGCAGTTTTTCGCATCCACTCGACTTGCTCTACAAAGAATAGTCAATGTATCATCTAGGTCACTGTAAGGTTTGGTTGACTGTACTCTGATAATCAAAATCGAATGTTTTTAATCGACCTCAAAGATACATCGATACAAAACGAATAAAGCCTCTAAGTTTTAGCTCCTCGTGGTTCAAAAACTTTCCAGTGCCTTGAAAACACTCCATTCTTACCGAACATCCAAAAACCGTCCGAAACTTGGTCTGATTGGCGGTATCTGCTAAAGAGCGCTAGCTTGGGTTTCCCGAGCAATGTCATTTCTTTAAGTCCACTAGTAAACCACCCTTTTCTCTGTACAATCAAACAAAGCACGGAAATGATTGGTAGCCAAGTGTAAAATTACTATTCTAGCTTCCCAGAAAGTCTGAGAACAATAACGATAACTAACTGGCATATGGGATCCAAAGTTACCCACGGAATACGTGCTAACAAGCAGCACAGAAAACATCCGTTCATACTGGAGAAGACATAACGATAAAGATGCCTGACTAGCAATCATATGATCACGGGTTCGATAACAACTGTCTCGGATGCTCTTATGATTGTTTGGGCACCATCGTCATCGTCAGCATCCTTCGCTTTGAGCCGTGCCCGCGAGTACTATTGCTCAGACCGCCGTTGGTCCTGACCACAGTCCACGAAGTAGCAGAGCAATGACTGAAAATGCATGAACAGAAAAGTAGAAGACAATGCAATGTCTGAAAATGTTTCTGAAGGACGATGTGGATGGCCGCGAAACCTCCAATTGGGCAAACGATATTTACCAACATTGCTCAATCGGATGGTCAAGGTTTTTATAGCCGCTTTGTGTTTACATCTAACCATCAGTAGCTCCACTGAACAGTGCGTGGTGCAGAAGACGCTCTGTCGACCTACGAATACGTGATCCGACCCAGGAAAACGGCACACTTTCATGAGCTTGATTATCGAAAACGAACTTGCACATTCCCCAGATAAGGGCCGACTGACTGTCGTGTTGTTCACAGTTGATGCATGCTAACTAGTAGACAATAAAGTGATCGGACCTCAACAATCTATATGCATCTTCCACACGAATGGATCAGGTCTTTGATCCACAGAACAAAACGAATCGCATATATGCATTGTAAACATGTCTTTGCGATGCTACAAGTGACGAAAGTTGACGAATGCATTACGTGCCTTTGACATCCTTGTGGAAACAAGGTAAGGGAAAGTAAACGAAGCGATCTGCAATCAAGATAATCTTTGTTCTCTCTAAGAAAAAAATAAATCAGCATTATCTGTATACTCAGTTTGCAGTGAGGTAAAATTTACAGTGGGATATCCTCAGAATCTCTGAGTGTCACTTCTACAATGCAGACAGTCTCAGACAGCATGTCGGACAACTGTGTCAAAAACAGACCGTAGGTCTAAAAATGCTATGGCCTTTGGTGAACAATAGTGTCCATGTTCTAGTATCTGTCGCAGGGCGCAGATATGATCGATACACTCACGGCCAGGACGGAAATCAGCCTTTTCTTTTCTTACTTTTCTGTGATTCAGAAGCTGTTGCGATATGAGGTCCGTGAGCATTTTGGATGAAATGGAGAAAAGACCAATACATTTGTGGTTGTCGTAGGATGTTCTGGAACCACTTTTAAAAATGGGAATGAGCACTGATAAGCATTACTCACGAGGCAATTCTTCAGTCTCCTATACAGAACAGAGGAGTGTTTGGGAAACACCTCTGCATCACGTTGAATGTCGTACGGCAACAACCACCTTGTGATACAAGAGCTGAAAACTTGATTAACCTACGTTTAGGTTTGGCCAGCTGCCTCTACCCACGTATATACGTTAACTTATGAAACAGAAATGACCAGAGGCAGATAGCGGATAAACCTATTATGTGATGAAGTTATCCAAAACACACCATCAACAGCCGGCCAGTTTTTTGAATAATGTGAATGACAGCGAGCAAACTATTGTCGAGGAAAATATGCTGTATATGAATAACTTACCCAAATGTCAAATTTCCCAGGGTAAAAGCGTTCCGGGATTCGTATTGCGTAAATGACAGCTCCGGAGATGTACAAAACAGCCATGAGCAAAAGCCAACCAAAAGCAGAGTAACTCACAGCCTCCCAGAAACCTTCCATCAGAAGATAGTGCGTACATGGAATGACAGCAGATAAACCCAGACAAATAAAAAGTCCTGTAATGGAGAGTACGCGAAAAACATTTTTTAAGAAATTCGGAGTAAGACATGATTGATATATGCGGTCGGAGAAGCGTTCAAGGTATGGACCACTGTTCTGCACATCTAACCGTAATTCAGAAGCCAGTAAGCAGATGGCAACACAGAACGTACTCCCCCCCATTACCAACAAAAAAACATCTTCCAGAGAGCGTAAGAGTGCTTCAATGGAGAGGTATCCTCTCGGGGAAGGGACATGTTGACCTAATCGGATCGACGCGAGTACGAAGCAATGGGCAAGACAAGTCTACTTTGTAATAAACGCAAAAACAGACAGGAGCTTATGATTACCACACTACTACCGTTCCAAGTATCTCAATGTATCGTAGACTAGCTAAAATTCAGCATAACATCCAGTGATCCCCGCCTGCAACTTGTTGTGACGATTGTGTAACCATCACATCGTGATGATGAGCCATGCGTCGAGGTAGGCAACAAGACGTACAAGCGTATCTAGCTAAAAGACAGAAGAGAAAATAGTACGCACTACATTATCCAACAGTTTCTACCGAGTAACAGCATGATTATATGTGGATCACAGTATTGTCAGACTGCCCAAGCTGATAGATAAGGCCGGATTGACCCTAATCTTAGTTTTGCTAATGCAGGCGAGTCGCTCGAGACTGTTGATTACCTCATCCACTTAAGTAAGGTCAATCCATCAGACAATATTAATGGTGAGGTGCTCACGAGGGAGGTGAAAGCATGTAGTGCGTTTGCAAATCGTCTCAAAGATATCCGAGTGTCGAATTAAGAAGAGGTTTTAAAACTCAACTGTATGTTCGGTTAGCGTTACGGATCAGACAATCGGCCCATTCGTGTGTTTGCACATAAGCTTTCAGTGTTCGACCGCAGTTGTATCTATCAGGCTGACTGTGTGAGCAATGCGATATTCCGTCGGCTTGTGTTCGTTTGCCGCCGATAACCGGGTTAATCAATATGCACAGCCTACGCTTGTTGTGTCACGCACACTGCATGCTGATGGTGCGTCTGCCACACCACGCATTGTGGGGTGTGGCTGCTGATGATTGGAAGAAACCGCAGGGTGGTCAAGCGATCACGTTATTACGAGCAATAAAACCTCTGAGCGTTCCGGTGAGCACGGTTGGTCAGTGCGGTCGACCTGGTTGAGGAGTTCACAACCATTCAAACCGCTGGTTGGAAACTCACTCGGACATGATAGTGTGTCGCAGTCAATCGCGAGCCCGCATTCATAAGGTCGTTGACTGTTTCTCTTCTTCATGAATCTTTATTGTTTTTGCTTAATTTTTCTCTTTTCTTTCTATTTCGTGAGTTGTTACCGGATGTACGTATACCTGATGAGCATGCACCCACAAAACGGAGTGTTAAGAATTCAATTTTCACTCACTCACAACTGTTTTACATCTCACGCCATATTACCATCTCCTTTTCATGTATAACACTGTCATTTTGGGTCCAACGAAACCACTTATTTGGACCCAGATCTCCCCCTTCGATCTTACTTACAGCTGCCTGCTTTTTGTGAAATCATTTTCCAAACCAGCGTCAATGCCTCGAGTATTTCTGACTAATGAGTAGTGTTTTCGCTGGTCCCAGATAGGTCGGGACATTGTCAGAAGAGTTCGAAAAAATCAGGACTCCATCTAGCAATCGTGAAACAGGAGACAGACGCCCAACATTTAACGTAAATAAGAGAAAAGTTACGGACGACAGATTGAAAAAGTTTACACCCGACCGAAACAGTCCCACTCACCTGCTCGAGCTGCACGGTAAGCAGGTGCAAGGAAGTGATCTTGCGTGCAAACAATAACACAAATAAAACCCAAAATGAACACGGCACTCATGTAGACGACTTTGTACGGCACATGACAGTAGAATGAGTAGTGCAACCAGGGAATAGACGAACCAAAGACAAGCAATGCAATACCCACGTAGTCCAGCCTGAAAAAAACGGGTATAACGAAGCGGTATTATGTTCCAAAGAAGCTGATACGAACAGAGGACTTAAAGATGGAATATAGCGTGAATCCAAAAACACAGCAACAAGGCAGTCAGCATGAAACTATTTTAAAAAAGGAACTGTGATATATCTGCGTAGGCAGACTTTGAAATTAGCTCGTCAAACAGAATCCCTGATTCCCTCACCTTTCTTTTCGTCATCATCATCATAGACAACAATACATCAGTGGTTCACACTGATGCTTAACTGCCACACAACCACAAAGGAAGAAGAAAAAACCTGTATGATAAAAGAGTAGAAAAAAATAGGGGGAGGAGAAGGGGACCTAACTATTAAAAATAGCTGCGTCTACATTCAAACATACAACATCAAGGCGCCTACACGTTGCAAACAAACAACCGAGCTGTAAGTGAAAGTAAGGCGTCATCAGCAAAACAGCTTCCTTACGGCTTTCATTGCCCCGCGTCAATAAATGCACTCACTTCACAAACGACTCGGCCAGACAACGACAACATTCATGCCACTGAGCTCGGTTAGCCGCCATCTCACCTAAAGTTTCAAGCCAACGACTCTGTGTATCGCGAGAGCTCCAGCCCGGGAGATGAACCCGTTCTACAGTGCCCAACCCCTTCGTGAATGATTTCACCTGTCTACGCCAGGTCATTTGTCCACCTCGCACCTTACGCCAGTCGGCCGCAGCGTCGGCAAACAGTGCTTGGTGTGGCAAACGATTAGCTGGCATCCTCAGTACATGACCTAACCATCTAAGTATGTGCAAATGCAGTGACTGGACAAAAGAACTCGTTTGATAATCAATGCCAAACACCCGCTTCCTAACCTCCTCGTTGCTTACTCGTTGGTGCCACCCGATATGAGCGATTGAACACAGACATCGGTGGTCAAACACCTTAAGACGGTTCACGTCCTCTACCATGAGCGGCCAGGTTTCCCTGCTCTAAAGTAATACAGCCCTCAGTGTTGTCTGATATACGCAACCTTTAAGCTTTAGGGAAATATCTCTCTGTCGCCATAGGTGTTTCAGATTAGTAAACACCGCCCTAGCGTTGGAAATACGCGCCTCTATTTCATTCCCTACACCTCCACTGCCACCGTTGATGCAGCTTCCTCGGTAAACAGATTAGTCAACAACCTCCATGACTTCATTACCTAACATTAAATCTACATAATTACAGCAATCTTGCAAAAGCACTTTGCATTTTGAAGCTGCAAAGCGCATTCCGAAGTACTTAGCGGAAAGCGAAATAGCGTTTAGCGTTGTTTGTGCCGCCTGAAAGTAGTCAAACAGCAACACCTTATCGTCAGCATGATCAAGATTAGTCAGTTTTTCACCAGGTAGGAGGTCCACACCGGCATCCCGTGAGTGCCGCAGACAGTCCTCCATTAGTTCGTCTATAACGAAATTGAAAAAAATGGTGAAATTTTTTTGTGCTCAATTTCCAATCGTCACAGGGCTTCGTTTAATTGTAGTATTGTTTCCTTTTTCTCAAAGATCGCATAGGCAGTCTCAACGTATACATCACGACTATGAAATCCGCTAGGTCACAACGGAGCCGTGTAATCCCAAGCCATATGACCACAACTTGGAATCTGTCACCATAAGTTCAGTAGTTGGCGCTGTTAAAACCATACAATACAAGACTCCAACTCACTGCAGCACTCAATATTCACATCTGCAACATACGTCACTTGACTCCTTGGACAGTTAGCGGGGCGATGGAAAGCTGTTTCGACCTAGTCAGGTCACATCAACGCAAAACACGCCGGAGAAATCGAATTGACGACCTGTGAACAAATGCCAGAATGGTATTCCACACGCTCATTCACTAGACAATGGGATTGCTAGCACCAGGGCTTTCGGAGGGTAGGTCGTGGGTTTGAGGTTACAGCGTGCACGATACTGATGACACACAACTAGGTTAAAACAGCTGTCCACCACACACAATGGGATCAACTGCGTTGCCAATCAGCACTCCGAAAACATCCCACTTTAAATCACCTTAGCTCTTTACATTTGGCTAACCATCACCAAGTGGGGAAGTTTCCTTTATGCGGTTGGATTTGAACGGTTGACTATAGACACACATACGCGAACGACTTTAAGCCTGATCAGATGACGCTGTGACCCGACCACCGATAACAGTAACAATGTAGAGGAATGCATTGGAGAAAAAATCCCATCAAACCAAAAGAAAATCAAAACTGGTAAAATGGAATTAACTGGAAGAGCTAGTAACATAAAAGAGACATGCACGTCATTCACTGTGGCGCATGGTTACATCAGATAGCATTTCTGAACAAATGACCCAGGCGACTATGATAACCAAGTTGACAACCAGAGGGTTAAAACCCCGTCAATTCAAGATGATCTAACGGTATACTATGCGACTTATATTAGTAAATGACAGTAAACACCAGTCCGTTGTACAGGTAGACGTCTTTAGTGTTCTCGTTCGGGTCGGGACTAAAGGGAGTTTAAGTTGCGACGCCCATAGGTGACATTCAGATTTGTTGTTTATGAGAGCTTCGCGTAGTTTTAACAATGCACTAGCCGATAACACGTTGTCTGGTGTGACATTCCATTAATCCGAAGGCTTGGGGATCGCGCCGGGAGGCCGCTTTGGATGATCGATAATGGAATCACTCGAAGTACAGGGCCTGGTACCGATCACTCAGTTCCGAAAGCAGCACCACGGGTGTTCGTGGCACACTAAACTGTCGGCTTGTATTAATGCATCCGGAGAAGCTCAGTTGTTTGTTTGCAAAATGTAGGCGCCTTGATGTTGTACGTTTGAGTATAGACGTAGCTATTTTTAGTAGTTAAGTCCATTCCTCTCCCATTTTTTTCTTCTCTCTTCCTAAACAGGGTTTGTTTCTTCTTCTTTGTGATTGTGTGGCAGTTAAGCATCAGTGTGAACCGCTGATGTATTGCTGTCTATGATGATGATGAACAGTAAGCGTTTGAGTCCACGACCGGATGATTGTCACGAGTGCGCTGTTCTAAAAGTACGATTCGCATCTATTATGTAAACCGTAGAGTTGAAAGCATACACAAGTTTGCAATGCAAAATGTAAAAAAGTTAGCAAATGATCGAAAGTGATAGGTGACTTACTTATTAAACAGTCGTCCGACGCGCTCTGAATGGCAATAGACCGTGTGGAATAGCCAAGAAAAACCCAATGCGAGGATCGCACTGACAAAAAAGACTTGAACGACCATCTTCTCTTGCCAGTGCAGATTGAACCCGGGGCGAAGTAGGTAGGTGATGCTTAGAATCAGAAAGCATACAAAACCTACGGAAGAGAGAAAATAACAACAAAAAATGAAGAAAGCGAACGCTGTTACAAGTGAGCGACACAATAAATGTGCCTCTTGAGTAGAAGCAAACGAAGATATGGGTTCAATTCAGATGTAAAAAAAGTTCCGTACCCAGCAGTTAGTTCAAAAGTTGAATACAGAAACATTCAAGTGCAAAACGAGAGTACGAGAAACTACGAACTGCACAACCCGTGGTGATGGGGACCCAGTTTAGTTTTTCTGAGAGACGCTCAGTCCTATATTCAAAAGGTTCTTGATACGTCATGTCAAGCCAATGATAGTCCATGTAGAGCCGAAGGGCATGGCTCAGTCATGTCTGGAATTAGGGCCAGGTGATGGAAAGTGAGAATCAATGCGCACTTGTGAGAGCGCTTAAAAATGAATTAAACGACGTCGTGAAGCTGATCGCATTGGGCTTCCAGGGGTCATTGTGATCTGCACACGACTCTGTACGTTCACCGTCTCACAGGAGTTTATGAAATCCCAAGACAAAAGCGCTTCTGAATTCAAACATTAACTGCGATCGACGAAAATGTTTTGATCGAGAGGAAACAGAACACTCAATGATAATTAATTGTGCTCGTAAGTAAGGTCATCTCCACTTCGATTTGTGTGACAGTGTATAGCGCTGCAAAAGTGGATGTGACAGAGCCCAAATAAATATAGTTAAACTTGTCGGCAGAACATGCAATGGCAAGTAAAGAACGATGTGAAGCTGTGTATTAAGCAATACATGAGGAATCAAATGAGGGTGGAAACTTAACAGACACAGTGAACATTTGGATTGTCAGCTCAAACTATAGCATGTGTCCCACTGACCGGTGAAGTTTGTCCTCAGGTGAGCATAGTGAATCAATCAGAACGAAAAACTCAAGATACCAATCGTAAAACTTGAGTGGTAATATACCAGTATATCACCAATGGGCTAATGGGAACGTTGAATTTTCAAAGCTTTCACACCATTCTGGAACTTAACGCATAAAACGTAGAACGGAAGGCGGGTGAATATAAATTTAGTTTACTTGATCACTTTTCAGAGGGCAGTTCAAAATGCAGCACGCCACACTGATTAGATAGGAATACGCGTTACGTAGATAGCAGACCCAGAGTCCCAAAGTGCAACAGTTACTGCTCTGTAGGATGTGACGGTGGACCATCTAGTAGACCGATTGCTTTTTCGTTATACATACATAAGACGGAGTATTTAAGTCCGGAAAAGTACGATATCGTGAATGACGTTCTGTAACATGGTTGTCGAAAGATACTGATGATAAGAATAGGACCAGCTCAGAACAGAATATCGATATTGCGTATCATCATCATCATCATCATCATCATGATCATTAATCAGGAACAGCAATAAGTTCTGGGTGGCATTGATACATAACTATCATGCAACTGTAGGAGGAAGGAACCCAAGTTCAGAAAGCGAGGAGGAGGTATGGGTTAGACTAAATCATTACCCGAACACCTGGTGGTTCCATCCAATTGTTGGCAGTCTCGGCGACTAGAATCTGAGGCGACAAACGAACAAATAGCATATGGAATACACGGCTCGACTATCGCAAATAGTGCAATTTCATTATTTTGTGAAATAGTCCCAATACACAATTATTTTAAAATACATGCTCATAGAATTATCCCACCAACATGGGCTAAGTGAGGAAATAATGATGGGAAGGACTACAAATTCGTTCACACCCTCGTTAGGTACGGGTTGAATTTCTCAAACAGATGAAAATGGACCACACGGATGCATTATACAACTTTCCCTTCAGCGATAACCGGAAGTCTTTTCGACGCCACAAATGAAGGCGATAAGTACTTACACTACTTCAGCAGAATGGCATTATCCACAGGGAATGGCTTACCGTCTAAAGCAGGCAATCTGCAGATAAAAATGAAAACGGAAACGCCCTATTCTTAAAGAAGCACTTTGTACCTTGAATATGCGAAACGTATTTCATACAGATCAGTTAGGTTTTTGACCCTGTTGGGCGTGGTCTATCTACAGAAGAGCTAGGTAGAACAGTGTCAGCCGTAAAGTACACGCTGACCAACTACAGGAAAAAACAAGCTGTAACTGACTGACCGGTAGGCGACTTACACCTCATACTGGAAGCTTGATAAAACTCAATGATATCAAGATCAAACGACAATCATCCCATAGAATCTGGCCTATATCTGGTGTGGCATGTCATGTGGCAACAAATATCACAAACGCCGTACCTGTATGACGTACATAACTGGTATGTTTTACGTTTGACTGATGAAAGTAAACAAACTGTTAACATATCCCAACATGTTTTCTTTCTACTATGACGAAGTTATTAAAGAGAACTCAACGTTTCAAATTACAAGGTAAAAGCCGAACACAATTTTTTGAACTCTGATTTAATACAAAAGATATGCTTTCTTAGTGAATGTGATCAACTAGCGCATTCCAATGACTCTATATTGTACTCGATGAGCCAGAATAGAACGGCGGCCTGATAAACACTTCGATGCTTAATCATTTTAACGTTCCGAATAGACTGCCCATGACCTGAGAAGTACGTACACCAAGAATCAATTGCGCACTTTTACAAGCACCGTTATGTTCCAACTTCATAAAGATTAACATAAAAATAAATAAAATACCTTATTACTAAACATGTCTAATATTTTAAACGACAATCACATACGACAGGATACAGTCAACTAATAATATTCATGCCAATCGGGAAGTCGGATTAAGTGTTGTCACAAGATACATAAACATTCAAATCTCCGTTGTTTCACAAGTGACCAAACCTGTGGTTTACATCACCATTTCATGTTGCGTACAAAAAAATGAAGTAACGCCATACAGAAAAATAAACATTGCTAAAAAAAATGTGCATTCGGATAATTGGCATCCAGTCAAAATTAGCCTCAAACATTTCAGCATAAAATACACATTTTTAGCAGACAATTTCCGCTCATCTGGTTTAACTCGAAAACGCACATACGTAGGAAGCGCTTAAAACTAACTAAATAACATTTTTTTTTACAATAATCAACTCAGATTATGTGGAACCGTTTCGACTGAGAGCTGGCCTGGAAAGTTTAACAAAAATCAGGACACGACCTGAACATTCCAGGTAATAAAAGTAACCTTCATGAAAATGAACTCGGCCACAAAATAGATAGAACTAGCATACAAGTGAATGAACTAGCCGGTGGTAAGCATGAACACAGTGCTAACAACTTTTACAGTTTTCACGACAGGCAGTGCTAACGTTTGTATGCGCCTGAACAGCGGTAGATGAAGAAAAAAGGGAACGGTCAAAAACGAGAGATGAATACAAATCTGTGTATCGGCTTGCATTTCATTGCAATCGAACATAACTTAAAGAAAACAAGGCCACAAATAGAACGGGGAACACAAGCGGCTGAAACAAATTGCTCGAGGCAAACTTCCGATCGAAACATCAACTGCAACTCGAAAAATTTACGGAGCGGATGGAGCTAAGAATGATAATGTACATCTGAATCTGTATTGGACGGTTTAAAAAGAAGACAAATCGAAAGACTGTTTCGGTTTCAGCGGGTCGGTAATATAAAAACTGCGAGAAAGAAAATCAGGGGATACTCGGTGAAACAGAAACCCAACCACTGCCTACCAGGCATACAACGATCGAACGGCAACACTCAACAAACAACGAATAACTGGCATCAACATTGAAAGTTCAACAGCATCTTCATTGTACCGCAATGAATCTGATGATCAAGTCATCTGAATGCTCGGTTTGGTGTCCAAAATATATGCGTCAAGTTTGCACTTGAATTCAATCGCCGATGACGCATTTATGACAGACTCTGGTAAGTTCTTCCAGATTTGACACACTTGGACGCTAAGTGTTCACTGCAAGTCAAGCAGCCCATATGATTATGCCATTTTGGCGAGTTAACCCTACGATGGCCATTTTTGCTAGGCGCAAGTTTTTTTCTCGAGAGATGTTGGGGTTGATGGATGATATTAACTACTAAAACCAGGTCTCCTCTGATATGCCGGCAGCACATTCAGAACCGTCCCAGTTTGTACAACCCATTTGGGTAGAATAGAAAACGTAGTATCGTAACCCATTTTGTGGTTCTGCGCTGTATCTTTTCAACAGGAGTGAGAACAAGTTTGGACAGTTAGCTCAGTCTGAAGGCACGATAGCAAAGTGAACATAACAGTGAAACAGTCAGAGTAAAACTGTCCAAACAGCGGGATGAGTAACCAAGGTGCCGAGTTGGCTTTCTTGGTTATTGATACTGTTGGGAGATAGATTAGGGTCACCTGAGACAATCATGCCCAAGTCGCGCTTCACTGTGGTGATATCCAGTTCTTTGTCTTCCAAAAAGTAACCTGTGCAATCCGAATGACAGAGGTGGAACACCTTACATTTAGCCGTGTTAAACAGAAAGCAGTTTGTCTGTGGACCAGAGGTGTGACAAGTTAAACTCTTTATGTAGCTTCTCACTTTCAGCCACATTGTCCAATAAACGCCAAATTTCAGTGTCAGGCATATAACAGTAACGGCGAACTGAGAAACTGTGGGATTTCGAGCACAGATGGAATAAGGGGCAAATGTTCACGTATGGAACCTTGTGGCACTCTCTTGGTTGCATAATGTCAACCAGAAAAAACTTCGTTTTCTTTGGCATCAAAGCGGCTACTTTGGAGGTAATCGATGAAGCACAGGAGTAAAGAATTATCTTTAACTTGATTATGATGCTTCACGTAGAGCGTTAAATGGCCTACATCGTCGAACGTCTTACAGATGTTCAGAAAAGCCACAACAACTGTCTTGCGCCTGCATCAGTCATCTTTGTCCAATCTTCCTGACCGGCAAGAATACCTTCAGGAAAGCTAGACAACAGTGCAAATCGAATGAAGCGCTTTATTAACTGGTCATTAATCGAACTCTCAATGACCTTCGAAGCAACCGATAATGCAATTGGTCTGTAGTCAGCGGGTTCATTGTGATCAATGTCTTTAAAGAAGACCATGTACACCTGCCAGGATTTGGGAAATTTGCCCTCTCAGAGATCAGTCAAAAGGTTCAGAGTGATCTTGAAAAACCTCTTTAGCACATTTCTTTAGTATTGTAGGAGAGATGAGATCAAGCCTTGGAGACTTATTATCACAAAACATTGAGTCTTTGGAACACGCTATATGGTGTGAAACTATTTTCAGGACATCGGTAGTGTTGCTACTAGGTGTATGTACTGATTTTGTGGAGATGACAGCGAACACACTTACATACTGGCTGCCAAGAACGCTGGCGGTTTATCCACTTCAGACCGTGTACCGCCAGTGAGATTGCAAGATGGCCTTTAGTGATGGACGTAATGGTGTCGTAGGACATTTTTGGACAGACACTAAACTTGTTATCCATATCTAGATGAGACTGACGTTTGCCAGGACGCAAATTCGTTGTTGCCCAGTTAAGGACCATACAGTATTGCAAGCTTCATCTCCAACTGATACGCGTTCCGAGTTGATCTCTTTGACTAGCGCCGAAGCGGTTTTCGTGTGTGGGTAGGAACATACCCGCTGATGATTCCAATGACAGCGTTCACAATAAACCACCAGTCACGACTCAGTAACAGACACACTGAGACATTGGACTGTTTATACCATTACTTTGTTGCCCATTTTATGAACGCGTTTACGCCCTCATAACTACATGCATAAGTTGAGGATTCCGCATTTCCAGTTCGGCATTAATTGCAAGAAAAGTAAAGTAATAGCCCAAGCATTTGCTTCCTAAGTTTATCTAATACTATCTGCGTGCGCCAACTAGAAGTTACTCTACTACAGTGGTGATAACAATAACGTGTTAACAATATGCGTGAAACACTGGGTTTCCCTTAACAATGTCATCAGTGGAGAAAGAAGACATATTGCGATGTCAACATTTCGTTTACTCTCATCACTTGTAAACGTGGAATACGCAGGTTATATATGACAGACAAATAGAGATTGGATATGAACACGTATACAATCACCACGTATTATGTCACCAACGCCACGGCAATCTGACGGGTTGCTTCAACTAATTTTGTGTACATAGTGCCGGCTGGTGAGTTCTGATTAACCAGGTTTTGTTAAAGGCCAGTAGCTTTGGGTACTGATTGCGTACCAATATTTTGAATGATCTAAGTGGGCCAACTGGGGAAACTGTTATCATGAGGTCTAGTAATCGACAGTGCGGGGTTTCGAGTAACGGATTCACTGGTTTGAGATTGTTGTTTCGTCAGCTGTCTTAATCATTTCGGGACGCGTTCTGCCACTCGTTGAAATAGTTGTTGATCTGTCCCGTAAACGTCACTGCAACTGCAAGTGAACTGACAGACAAAGTGAGAGACAGAATAGTTAGACTAATTGCGTTCGTGATTGTGTAAAACTGATTCTTTAGTGGTTTGAACCAAGCGTAATTGAGCGTTCGCATACCTGATGTCGCTTGCCAGATGAAGCACCGAGACTGCAAAGCAAGTTATCAAGCATTTGGAAGAGCGCGCTGCCAGAAAATGGTCAAACAACACCTTGCCGTTTGCATGGTCAATATCAGTCAGTCTTCCATGAGGCAGGAAGTCCACGCAGACATTTTGTGAATGCCATAGACAGTCCTCCAACATTTCGCTCGTAACAAAATTAAGCAAAAATGGTGAGAATGGTCAGTTTGACGTGTTGAAACTGTCAGACAGTTCACCCCACACACTAACGTGTGCCGAAGCACGGGAATATAGCGCCAACAATACACTTGAATACTTGCTTGGCGCACCCCTGTGTGTAAGCGGCTTTAAAGTTGTACATCGGTCCACCAAGTTCAATTGTTACGGGTAACGTAGGCCTAATTCTAATAATAAGAATGTGAAGTTAGATTTAACGTATTCTATACTATTCAAAGGCTACGGGCTTTATGTTCATTTCAGTGCTCCCGCTTTCACGTGGCATTCAAGATCACGATTGTATATAAACATAGCCGCATTTTCGCTGGTCTCGTCAGGTCAAGGGGGCAGATGAATACATGAGTTATTGGTAGATTGCTATCTTTATGTTTTCTGTTGCTGTGTCTAGCTGTATCGTAACGGGTAAGGCACAATCGGTCGGGGTTTGGAATATCTGACCGCGACATTCGTTCGGAGTACTAGTGCTCTCCGAAACAATACCAACACACCCTTATCGTTGAGACAGACGGAAAATGTCTACCAAAATCCAAAATATGGTCAATACATCCTGGTCTAAGACGAAAACTTACTCGTTCTCCTTTAACATCTGTTTCCTGAGCTACAGTGAGTCGACGGAGTAGGACAGCTACCCGAAACATGATCATCACTAAAGTCTGCACAAACCAAGCAGTAACCACAACTTCATTATAGATCCTAAGTTGTTACTAGTGACGTTACAGAGGTTATCGAACGGTTTGTGTTCCTGGTAAGTTGCTTCAGTGGTGGCGATACAGGGAATGAAACAGCTCACCTCCAAGACTACGGTGGTACTCGCCAATCTGACATTTTTGGTGACAAAGACATCTCTTTAAAGTTTAAGTGCCGCATATATAAGGTGACCGTGAGCGTTATGCTACTTTACGGCTGTAAAACTTGATTGCTCATCGTAGAAGACGTGAACCATCCTCAAGTATTTGATCACCGATGTCGGCATCCGATCGACCGCAGTTAGTAACTTAAACGGAGAAGCAACTATAAGATTAAGAAACGGGCATTTATAGTGTGCGCCAAGAAAGTTCGTTTAGTTAACCTTAAAGTATACCACAGATGTTTAGGTCATGCACTAAGAACGTCAATTAGTCTGCCACACCGAGCACTTATTGATGACGTTGCGTCCGACTGGCGTAAGGTGCGAGGTAGACAAGCGACAGGCCGTAGAGAAACAGAGTCGTTCACCATGGGGTTAGCTACTGCAGGCCAAATCCGTTCTCAGAGATGAGGCCCTTACGACTCGGTGATTGGAACTTATGGGTGAGATGGCGACTAACAGGGCTGGACAAAGTGATTTTCGCTGTTGGATGGCCTACGAAGCAAGTATAATTAGTGACGCGGAGCAGTGAGAATTGAAAGGAAGCCATCTCGACGATGATGCCTAACGTTCGACTACAGTTCGGCTGTTTGTTTGCAAAGTATGGGCACCCCCACGTTGAATGTGAATAAACAGTTACTTTTAGTAGTTCGGTATCTTCCCGCCATTTTGTTTCTTTCCAGGTTAAGGCTTGCTCTTTCACTCACTGTTAAGCACCGACTCGAACCACTGACGTATTGCTGCCTTTGATGACGCTGATTGACGTTAAACTAATGTCCCAATGGTTTTCACTGGAGCGCCTGAACTATTTTTTGAATATGGTAACTATTATGGAGTGACCCCAGCAGAGAGAGAAGTGTTCAGCATCGTCCATATTAGTCAAAAACATACGAGTTAAAATCCCTATTAATGACTCCCATCTTTGTTGAAAAGTGGCGGTGTAAGGTCATCCGGGTCAGTAGCCATGTAGTGTTTGAGGAGCAAAATACAACAGAGGAACCCAGGCTATGGTGTGCGGTTCTCAATCTACTGATCGGGGTACTACATTACACGTTTGTGGCGATAATATAATAATTCATTAGCAACGAAAGTGAATCTGACGAGAAAGTATTGTGATACAGGCTGCCTCTCACTGCAACAATGAAGAAAAATGAAGTAAAAGAATTACAAAAGACCAATTAACAAGACTTGCGAGTTCAAGCACGCCATTAACTGCAACAAGTTACCATAATGGATATCGTTTGCAAACAGTGGGTTGGGTGATCAAGAAGACCCCGGCCGAGCAGGCGACAGCTACCTACCTTATACAACAGAAAAGTCAAGGGCTGTGTGTTACGTGACCACGTTTTAATTTGACCATCATGGTCGTATATAACTGTTTGTGGCCCCAGTAAACAATGACCAATGTGGTAAACGCTAAGCTGGCATGCACAGCACGTGTATCAAACAGCGCAGACAGTACAACGTGATTGCCTGACCAACTGAGCGTATCCCGAGAGCTCAGAAATAAGTGTTGGTGAACGACTGTGCTGTTCACGGAGCCATCCCATTCGATGTGAGCTGACTAACCGAGATAATGATGGTTACATACAGGAAGTCTGCCGATAATATAGTTGTAAACTACAGAGTAAACCAGAAAACACACAAGCGTTATATACTCTACCTTTCAACGACAACCGGACATCTTTTGAGCGCCACAGATGATGCACGTTGGCAGAGGCAAGACGCATCTCTGTTATGCTAGCTGATATCTCGTTAGTAATACTGCACGCTGACGAGGTAGTGCCATCCAACTCTGTGGTACTGACCACAGTCTCAGGCGAATCGTCTGCACTAGAGAACATAAGAGCGGTAATGCTCTAGTCCTGAAGCAGCGCACTGCATTTGGAAGGTGTGAAGCGCATTCTACACAAACCAGACTTTTTAGTGGCCTTGGTTAATATGGTCTGTATGTCTTTGACCGAAAGGTTAAGCAAGACAATATCACCCACATATTTCCTGTCGGTCAGCCTAGTACCAGGAGAAATGTCAGTAACAGGCTCATTAGATTCTTCAAACACACCTTCTAAAATGTCGTCCACAAAAAAGTCAACCAGGATGGGAGAAATTGGACATATCTGGCGGACACTACTAGAAGTGAAACACTGGAACACTCTGCTAGCATAATGGGTATTTAATGGTTTTGACAGGTTCGTACACTTCTTTGGAACTCATTTGTGAAGGAGACTGTTCCAGGATAACGTTACAAGCAACCAAACCGAAGACAGTCGTTAGGTCTAAAAAGACGACGACCATCGGCTACTTATGAGAGTGTTCATGTATCAAGACCCGTCGTAGGGTAAAAAATATTAACAGTCTCCTCGATCAAATCGGGATCCCGCCTGTTCTCCACGTATTTGACTTTCCTTGAATTTAGTGAGCCGACGTAAAATAAAGGTGATGGATATCAAACTGATACCTCTGTGGATGTCCCATAGACTTCAGACTCCTTTGAAAACGGGAATAACTGTCGCTAAACCTTAATCACTAGGTGCCCCATCAGTTTCCCAAACCACCTGAGGGGGAGATGTCAATTCCGAACAGCATCATCAGAGACAGTAATATATCAGTGGTTTGTGCTGATGTCTAACTGTTACACACCCACAAAGAGGAGAGCAATCCCTAACCGAAAAAAGAAGAAAGAAAAGGGGCCAACCATTAGAAGCAACTTGGTGCATACTCAGAAATTTAGTATCAAGGTGCCAACGCCATACAAACAAACGAACGGACTATAAGTTTTGATAGTAATCTCGGTAGGCTGTCCTTGAAAACAGAACAGCTGACCTAGGGGCCTCGTTACGTTTAAACACTTTACACAAAAACGTCACTTCTGTTTCTGACGGAAGATCGACTGGAAAGTAGGCTGATCACCTGGATGCCGTGGTCCAACTGAAGCCAGTTAAACTTATTCCTTAAAATGTTTAGTTCACCCACCAAGTCGGCGCGAATGGTTGGTGATGAGTGAACCATCTCTTTCGCGTATGGCTTGACCTACAGTGACTCAGCAGCCCGCACAACAACGAATGGGAGAAAAACGTTAGAAACAGGAGGTCGGCCAGATTGGTCCGTGTTCTGCCAAGTGGGTTAACCTTCTAAGCCTATTGAGAATGATTGTCTTTGCCTCACTGGTAAGTTCACTGACAATGACGCTCTGAGCCTGTATTACAGATAAAGTCGAATCGTTCGATAGTGTTCTCTGCGGCAACTCTAACTTTCTCAGTTAATCAAACCAAATGACCAGTCATCAGGCTAAGCCGAAGTTTTTTGCGGATGTACATTCTAAACTTGGTATGCGAATCGATATGAGGAATATGGCGTCTGACACTTAATAACTCTAAGGACCTCTCTAAGATCGAATGTCTGTTTAACTCACGAACTACTGTCGCACGCTATGGTACCTGATTCATGAATGGTCTATGGGATTGGGGTCCAGCAGTTATTAGGATCTTGGGGGTTAGAACTGCTAAGCTCGCATTCTAGGCTAGCTTGGTACTTATGATTTGCCAACGGCCTGGCCGTTTTTTCAACAGCCAGCCGTTGTGGTCGGCTGGGTCGTCGTCCAACGAAAGTAAGAACAAAACAGCAGCGTGCTAACGCATTACTTGAATTCAAGTATGTACTCCAATAGGAACGACGGATTTGAATGGAACCCCGCTCTACCCATAACCAACAGCTGTGGTCTATTTGAGAGCAGGTCTGACTCGGAAAAGGAGGGCGCCGAATAAAACAATGTCCTGTATGGTGTTTATAACTAGTTAACTAAAAATAAACTGTGCTTGGAGCACAGTTACGACAGTTACCCACCACTATCTCATCAATATGGTGTTAGCCTAAACCCACCACCTAGAAGAGACTCGGCCTTAACGAGGTGGCCGATCTGGGCATTTATATATCCAGCCAGAATGACATCAGGACTATGGATTGACCCAAAGAGAGTGATCAGATCTGAGTAAGAGGCGTTACGCACACATACGTCATTACAGTCAGTTTTACTATAAACAAACAATGGTGTCTAGCGCCTCATCTTAATAGGACCTACCAAGCGGAATGCACAGAGACCACTGCCAACAGGAACTTAATTCAGCAATGTACCTGAGGTAGTTATGCGAAGAACTATACCTACTACTAACTAACCGGCAGTGGTGCCCATGGAATTGCGCGATGCGTGCAACCAATACCAAGCAGGTAGCGCGGGTGCTATCAGCTGATAAGTTATCTACCGTCCCGGAGTCTAAACTGTGCAATGCAGCAAACGTCGACTTCAAATAAATTTAACGACCAAGTGGGGATAGCGCGTTGACCCATCTGGTTCAGAGTGCAAGGATATGCACTGCTGACGAGCTCTAATAAGAGCGAAACCCGAGTCTAGTGCCATTTCAAAAGAGGCTTGTTGGAGGGTTTACGGAAGTGCCAGGGCTGCAATCGAATCTAGGTGATGTTTACCTTGAAATTAACTAGTGAACTGTTGTAATAACTGCAGAAAGTACGCAGTTGAGAGAAATTTTTATATCTCCAAGATACAAGATGTACACAGTTAGAAGATGCGAAACGGTCTACACCTTGTCCTTAAAATGGAGCGGACCGTATATATGTCCATTAGTTAACCACATGGCAGGGATTCCGCTTAACTGACTACGAACAACTGATTGCTCTCCCTAACGTATTAAGACCTCAAAGTCGAAGAAGGGAAAGATGAGACACTTTATAAGTCTTCTTCGCGACGACCTATACTGCTACCTTGTCGAGGTGGTCGGGCTTGTGTACTGTTTTGATCCGGCGGGCTATGCTGACTAGGACTC
>LUCH01001908.1:24075-37325 GCA_013368495.1 Paragonimus heterotremus | reverse complement strand
ACCTTTTGGTCAGGCTCATGGCTGTGATGATGATGATGATGAATTTGTGCAAGCATCTAAAACAATCACTGGGCTCAGCAAGCACCGACTTACCGTGAGTCGACGCTGCGGCCGACCGGCGTAAGGTGCAAGGCAGACAAACGACGACCTGGTGTAGAGAAATGAAGCCATTCGCCAAGGGTAAAATG
The DNA here is from genome assembly GCA_013368495.1 of Paragonimus heterotremus. Classification (NCBI taxonomy): domain Eukaryota; kingdom Metazoa; phylum Platyhelminthes; class Trematoda; order Plagiorchiida; family Troglotrematidae; genus Paragonimus; species Paragonimus heterotremus. The sequence continues at coordinate 37,137 of LUCH01001908.1, read as the reverse complement.
CGTTCCGAGAGCTGGGACCCTGGCAACCCACTGAGTTGGCAGTGGTGAGATGAAGGTTAATTGAACTCTATGGTGTTATTGAAGCTTTTGGTTAGCCAGGTCATTCGCGAAGTAAGTGTAATTAATGAGATGGGGCAATGAAAGCTGCCAGGAAGCTGTCTTGTTAGTGGCGCTTAATGGCCACTTATGGTCCAGCTGTTTGTTCGCAAAGTATGGGCAACCTAACGTCGAATATCACAAATAATATAAATAACACACGTAAAATACATATATATGCTAATACATGACGCTGAATGTAGTTATTTTTAGTGATTGGGTGTCTGTCCTTTCTTCTGTTCCTTCCTTAAGACCTGCTGTTCTCTACACCGTCGCCGAGCAGTCAACCATTAACGCGAAACATTGATGTTCCCCTCGGTGTGCGGTTGAGGCAATAACGTTTTCGCAAATCCCTCCGTATTTTTTAAATGAGTGAAACGGTGGTTTTTTACCTGAGGTGCGGTCAAAAATTTGAGGTATAATCGAATAAAGAGTTGGTAATATTGTTCGGTAGATGTGATCAAGTAAATATAGAACACCGAATAATATACATCATAAATGCTCAAAAAACAACAATGTCACACTAACATGCATTACGATGGTTGTCGATTGCCTTTCCTTGCTGGGTTGAAATAAGCGCAACTAGACAGCTGTTTAGAAAACCCACCCTCCCGTGAAAGTAAACACCTATACGCCGTTTGTATCAGCAAAGTGAATGCAACCGTTCTGATTTTAAGTTGAAATGTGACATTCTACAGCATGGCCGTGATGCAGTGCATCGATTATCTGTGGGCACCAACATGCCGCTTATCACTAGCAATTCCAAAACTGTGAATGCAGTGTCAACATCCAAGTCGGCAGGCACTCACATTCGTTCAGTAGAGTGCTAGGGGGATTTCCGAAGAGACCACTTTACACAATTTAAGTACCCCAATTTGACCTCTGTTGGGAAATGAAGGCAGGTATGTACATACTGCATAACAGTACCACCCTGGTGTACGTATAATGACGCGTAACAAAAAGGACCGGAGGTCGTTACTCCCACTCCTTTGTGCGTCGACTAGAGATCCATGATCTGTTCCTACTGCTCTCAAGATGACTGAGACAACGTGATCATGACCCTGCAGATAATGACCGAGGACGATCACCCGAACAAGAAGACCTCAGACTAGTGAAAACAAACGAAATCAACGCGTTATATCATTGCGTACTCCATAAACCACGACTTCCTTATTTGAGTTTGCCTAATCAGGGATGTCCTTTCGGCAACAGACGTGAGCCACCAGTCTAGAGACGCTTTAAAAAACAATTGACTAGCTTTAACAATGTGGTCACTCAAGACTGTGTCACCACTTTAGAACACCCTGTACGTGTGTAAGTGCGTATAAGCTCTTCGGATAATCCTGACTAAACAGCGCCAAACACAATTAACACAACGTATGTTAATTTTTATTAACGATTGTAGTCGGCATGCGTCATTACTCGTTATTCTTACGTATCGTGAACTAGTGTCAGAAGCAAGAGCAGCACGAGCCGATTCCTGTGGATGCGGATGAAAGCGGAAAATGTGCGCATGATTTGTTAGTATCATGACTATCATTGTTGACACATAGTCAAGCCACTGTCACAATTAGTTATTTTACCGTCCTGGGGATCTATTTGTACACATTACATGGTGTTTTTCATTAACAGCACTCGCTTGCTGACTGACGTTTGACATGAATTAACATTAATTCATCTGGAATAGAGAATACGACCTGTCATCCGTCTGCCCAGAAGCAAAAATTGCCGACGAAGAGTTTTTTTTAATAAAAACCACGCCGAAACATCTTGAGACGCGTTATCATCACAAGTATCACAGTGACCTGGCAGCAGATTCATAGCACCTTTGCTTAGGCACTGCAACCCTTGTAAGAACAATTCGAAAATGGAACGTACAAGCAATTTCCGAAAGCTAAATGGTGTGGAAGTTACTTAGATATTTATATAAAAGTGATATTTTAACAGCTCCGATCAGTAAACTCACTGAGTGTACTATGGGTAGTCATTTTAAAGGCAAACTTATCGATGGGTTTCGGTGGAAACCGTACTTGTATGCCAATGATGATTGGACATGAAAAAGTTGAAATTGCAAGTCCAGAAGTGAAGGTAAATGCAGAATTTTCAATACTCACCGATAAGATGAGTCCAAATATTTCCCGTTTCAGTGTGTAGACGGAATATGGACCGAAAGCATTCACGGAACGAAGGTAATTGTGGCCGATGGCCACGCAGTAAATAGTCATTATCTTTTAACCAGTGTGGTAAACTGTGATGGTTAACCACCTTCCAACCTTGCTTCCACAAATGTAAGACGAGCTCTTCCGCTTGTTCTACAGCAGATATGGCAACTTCACCGAGCTCCTGTGCAGCAGAACTGAAGAAGTGGCCGCTGTGACTTGCACTGCGTCTGTGAGTGAATGTTGATCGGCAATCTGTTAGATGAGCAGCGGAAAGATCTAATGAATTCTGGTAAATTTTGCTACCGGAAAACTCAGTTTTGCATGCTACGGATGGACTAGGGGATTCATTCAGGAAGCAGAACTCTGGAAACTTCCGTCTGCGGACAACGTTATGTGTAGTAATTCCAGTGGCACCAATGGATCCGTTAGGCTCCGTATCGGAGTCCACTCCGCGTAAATCGGAGACAGCTCCACTGGCAGAGTTTAATTGGGCAGAACCGTCGGAATGCATCCGTCGATGAATGGGACGGGACTGATGTGGTCCGCCCTGAAAGCATTACGTTGAGAGAAAAACCAAAACCTACTTTTGGAGCAGGGCCATTTGCAAACACGGGTGAATATTCGTCCATCTTTAAAAGGGCCTAGATGAATAAGTTGTTCAAAGAACGGATGAGTTCGGAGTGTTTTGCCAAAAAAACGATAAACCGTGTGGGCTGGTAAATCAATTAATTCCACACAAACCGTGCATTGAATACAAGACTTAGGAGAATACAACCACCAACCAGATGGAACCCAAAGACAACCCCTGGCAGCGGCTTAATGCCAGGGGACGAACGAGGCGACAAGCCAGCTGGTGTTTAAACGGAAAACGCTAAAACAACACGCAAGTAAATAGAGAAACACACTTCCGACGTCGTTAGTTGATAACGCTTCTCATGAAAATGATTTTTCACGTTGATATGTTATTATTGAAACAGCTTAACCTTGATGCGTAGTTCAAAATTGTAGCAGATTTGTGGGGATACGCTCAAGCAAGACAACCAAGACTGTCTCTCGCATTCTGATTGGCTGATGCCAGTAATGGTGGTCATTTGAACTGTGGAGTTCCGGATAAAACTTTAACCATGTTCCGCTTATGTGTTATATTTATTAATTTAATCTCATAGTTATGCATCAGGTGTGAAATATCAAAAAAGAAATCTATTGGGGTCACCCTCGACGTCTTCAAAACCCTAAACCAAAGTCACCCGGATCCAGTTAGTTTGTCCGTTTCCATGTCACTGGTTTTCTGTTGATCTAGAAGGCAATCACTGAAAACAGGATGTAGCACCACTCTTGGGAGTTACAGAGTATACTGAGGATAGAGCAAACTACTAAACTATCAACTTCTTAAGTAAGTGAGAATCTTATAACACTCTGAAGCGGCCCCTAGAAGAACAGCTACTAACCTCCAATGGAAGGTCGTTTCAGTGGCTGATAACTCTGTGAGTAAACGACTGTTACCCGAGAAAGGTCCGGGGTTGGAGCTTATAGAGATTGCCGTGACTCTCTCGACTGTTATCAGCTACAGTGGTAAAGAAATGATGCACGAGTCCCGTGCTGAAGAAGTGTGTAAGGAGGAGGTCGCCTCGGAGTCTCCGAAATTCAAGTGGATAAAGATCAAGAATTTCATGACGAGACTCGTAAGGGAAATGCCGCAGGTCAGTGACCATTTTGTTGGCTATTCGCTGGACACGCTCGGTGCCCAGTATGTCACTCTTCAAGCCGGTATATGCGACTTAATTTGCGTACTCAAGCAGCGATCTTATATGGACCTCGTAGAGCGAGTGAAAAGCATGCCTGTCTATGCGAGGAAAGGTTAACAGCAGATGCTGAGTGTTCCCGGATCCAGTCGGTTCTTGTCAATCAGGGTCAATCGGACGTCTGTTGAACTGGATACAGGGCGTAGTATCGTTCTCAAAGATTACACCAAATACCAGAAACGAAGTCGGATTACTTACATAATGAAGTTTTTTGAAAATGAGCGTCAAGTGTTATTTGAAAGGGATGGCTGGAAACGCTGTTAACGACCTCCGGAGGAAGATTTTTCCAAAGGTTAATAACCCTGTAAGGAAAGAACTGCTGCTTAAGGAAGTTTTGAAGACGGAGCTCGAAAGTCCTCCTGTTATGCTCCCACCGGTCGTCATCACTGACTCCGACAAAGGACTGTTCAACGAGACATACTCTAGGGGAGAAGTATAGAAGAATCGAATCACCGCGAAGTCGTCGATATTCAAGTGGGTATAGATGACGAATTCCAAGTCGGGACTCGTGCGCGGCATTTCTTAGGCCCGTGACTAGTTTGGAAGCTGTCTACCGAACTCACTCAATGGTTAATATGTTTTTCTCCGGTCCGGAATACACGACCCGATTAGCATACTTGAGGAACGGTCTTATATAAACCCCGTAAAGCGTTTGAAATGCACTTTTGTCTAGGCGGGGGAAACTGAGCTTAATCATCCTAAGAGAGGCAAATACTTTTCCGCCGTCATCTCATGGTGATGAGCGAAAGATAAATTAGACAACAACCAGATGCCCAGGTCTTTCTTGAGATCGATTTTTATAATATCTACTGTGCTGAGTGCACTATGAATCACAAAAGCGTTGTCAGAGTCTCCCCCAGGTGACATGTGCAGGCTTACTCTCATTTAGTAGGAGGCTCCAATCGTCCGACTAGCGCTTAATCAAGTCAAGATCACACTGTAGTGCACTGGGGTCAGTGACATTCCAGATTTTCAGGTCGTCAGCATACTGAACGACGTTGCTAGAGATGTTTTCCAGAAGCTCATTGATGTAGACCGGAGGTAACAGAGTACCTAGCACTGACCATCGAGGAACTCTGGTAAAAATGGAAGAAGGAGATAAGAGAATTGGTTCGGTTCTAACTGTAAACGTTCTTGAAACGACTATCTAAAGTGGTATATTGTACGACCTTTATTCGAACTGATTTCGCCGTATCTTATCAAGTCCATACTGGGAAAATCAAAATAGCAAAATATGTATAAAATTGTGACTTACGGAGAGTTTTCTGTCCACGAATGAAGAAAAGAAGAAATTCACTGACACCGCCAAAGTAGTGCTGATGTAATAAACGGTTCCTTCTGCATACACAGTGGCGGTTCCAATCGTTTGATAGCAGTTGCCTAGGCAAAGTGTAGTGAGCGTTTATTCCGGTGCGTGAAAATGACTGAGAATGTTGACGGATTGCCAGTTTCGTGATTTGTCTCGAGCACATGACACGCAACAGATGGAGCCAGTGCCTTACGTGAATGACGTTTGGCACTACCTTGGTAGGGTTAGTGAATTTCTTTTTCTTTTCTTCATACCTGGACGGAACTCTCTCCGTAAGTCACAATTTTATGCATATTTTAGCATTTTGATTTCTGCAGTATGTACTTGATAAAATGCGGCGAAATAAGTTCGAATAAAGGTCGTGCAATATACCACTACCAACTTGTCTTTTCATATTCATTTGGGGAAAAGCTTGTTTTAGTTATCTAAACGCTATATTGTCGGGGAAAGAGGTAATCCAGCGAAGAACCTCTCCTTGAATAGCACGAACTTCCAGTTTGTGTTTCAGGTGGCCGTGTGAGAAACAGTCTAAAGCCCTGGCAAATCCAAATAAATGGCATCTAAGATGAGACCACTGTCTTTAGTCTCCGTCAGACTATCCATGAAAATAAGCATATTAGTCATGCATGACCGGCTAGGAAGGAAGCCATGCTGGGTAGAATAATAAAGACGGTTTGATGAGAGATAGTTGAGGTTGGCACGCTTTAATAAGCTTTCCATCATTTTTTATGGAATGTCAATCAGGCTGATTGGCAGATGATTAGCCGAAGCGTGCTGGTCTACCGTCATACATTTGGGCATGACCGTCGTCTGTTCCCGTGTGCTAGGGAGAAGACCAGTCTACAGTGTCTGTTTAAATGGTTAATAAAGGGGTTTTGTCAGATTGGCTGCTGATTCTTTGTGACTTCCGGGACGGATCTTGTCAGGACGAATTGTTCCGTTCAAATTGAACTTGGATAGGATGTCTTCAAACTCTAACATGTAAAGCTCAGTGGTAACAAGTGGCCGTCGGAACTTCTGCAGCGGAAGAATAAGGTGCCAAACCGATGGTGCGATTGTGAAGTAGTACTCCCTGAATAACTCGGCCACAACTAGGAAGTCTCATGAGGTCTCTCCTTCACATTACCCTGTGAGTCAATCCACGCTATCGCCACTACTGTAGGCCACATTCACCAAGTTAACAATGCTTTAGCTATCGCCGTTGGGAACGCTGCTCGACCAGCCTGAAGCTCGTTTGAATTCTGAAGGTAAACTGGAATTTCTGTCGATATTCGTCTTCTCTGGCGGCTGCCGTGCGGTTGTGATCAAGGTTCTGTCACGTCCACCTTCCTAGCGCCCTTGATTGTTGCTTTGAAGTCTGCTTGTGAACGCTGAGTAAATCAGTAAATAAAGATTTTTCACAGATTTCCCATCTCATTACGATTTCCGATTCACGCTAACATAAGGGCGGCAAAACCTTGGGCGTATAAACCCAGGAAGCAACATCACGATAAAAATACTTGTTCACGAAGGCTGAAGACGCAGGTATTTTGTACTGGAAGTGGTAATGAAAATTAGGGAGGCATGCATGGTGATTGTGATGAATAGCACTTCACTATTATAATGTACCTAAAAGAATCATACGGCCACTGTGCACTGCCCATGGGTTTTTCAATCAATTCGTCTTCGACGATAGGAGAAATAATAGTTTTGGTCGTTCTGCAATGGTACCCGTTATATGGATTTCGCTATCGTATCTATATTCTCAGTGCCACTAACTGTATGTCACTGCATTACTGGAGATTTATAATTTCCCTCTTTGCACCGCGCTTTCAATTCCATCCGACACTCTACAACCTGCTTGACAAATAAAAACATGACAACTTATGATTCACTCTGGTGTGATCTGGCAATTCGTCCCCAACTGCCTCCGGTACTTTGGTTGACTAATTTTAGGAATGGTGGTCATTTGAAGCAGAGAATGGTGAACAAAATTCTCACATTTTTTGTTTTGATCCCTCCTGTCCATGCATTAAGATTGAAACGGTGATAAGTAACCCATTTTTTACGAAAGTTCAGAATGAAGGTATGCATTTGTTGAGTATGAATGAAGCATTCAGGCACTTACTGCGAAGGTTGCATTAGCATTCATTGAACCACCTAAACCTTTGAGGTTACGCTGATAAGCGCGAATAGATATGTTACACCTGTCCCACAGGCTCAGTTACCATATCTTCATGGTCACTGCCATGAACAACATGTCACTGTAGTATTGAAGTTGCACAACTTCTCACCTCCGCCGTAGATTCCAGTTTAGTTCAGCCGTGAACAGATGAGTAGCCGCGACTCACTTGACTGAACGACAGAAACGGAACAACTGGAAGTCTAACGTCATGCGCTCGACCTTCGTTCACTAACACTTTAAAAAGTCCTTCTTGAAGAGCAGCCGAATTACAGTCACAACTGAAGCTGAACTCCAAGAACTCAGTGGAGTTTGGGGACAGACCGTTCATTTCCAGCAGTGTTTGGAAGTAAGACAAGTAGTTAGCTCTAGCCAAGTCTGGGACCAATGGCAGCAACCAAAAGACGAAAGAAAAAACTCGAGGTAGGCTCCAACACGTTCGGCGGCACTCGAAGCCACGCCTAGCGAGAAGTTCGTAGAGGCTTCAGGTGAGCTAAACAAGGTTCGAATGGGTCTAGGTTGCACGACCTTGAAGAATAGAATGATAGGTGAGTCGTTGAGGGAAATTATTAGCGTTTGCAGTGTGCAACTAATCGCACGACTGAAGAAAGTGTCGCTGAGTTCATATCAGGCCTCCTGCAACAGACGTACTCAGAATCATGCGTACGGAACAAACAAGCAAGGAGACACGGCCGCAGCCGGAATTCTTTAGGAGGCCCACACGTTCTCTCGTCACTAAACATGCCTCCATCAGAATGGTGGTAGTATACAACCTCCATTTTTGTGACTGAAGGTATCGACGTATGAGCCAATCTCTCGAAGCTTTGTTCACGGCACTTTCGATGCTACCATACACACACAAATGACATGGGACCACGGGGTTTCCTACCTTACGATACTGCGCCGATCTGGAATGAATCTAACTCAATGTGTGAGTTGCCGAAATCAGATTATAGATGGGCGAATACAGCAAACTGCGAATATAGCGAAATTTAACCAAGGAAGTTGCGTATTTTTGCGGTCGTCGAGTCATTACATGGGAGACTGTCGACGATTGTCTGCGTTTGCGTGAGTGATGACCGTAGTATAACAGGTTTCACACAAAAGGAGACAGTTGTGAGCCACACTGGTGAATACGGGTGTTGGTGCCTAGTGAATTTTGTATGTGGGATTCGGAGCAGGGGCTGTTTGTGATTCCCCTAAGCCGATTTGCTGGGTGGTTTACCCCCCACTGATGTGGTCAAAGTTTGCCAGTTGGGTGCTTACAGAGACTCAATACTGGTAGCATCATTGTACTTCCCTCTGAGCCGTTAGGCTTCCGCAATACTAAAAACATGAGAAGTACAGAGTGAAAGGTAGGCAGATGCAATGAGGATAAAACGTTTGTTGTGAGCTAGAACATGAGCTTCAACGGACCTCCGTTAAAACATCTTCTGGCGAGTTTTTCGAAAGTTCAACAAACATGTTCAACTGCTCTAAAGTATGTGATACGTAGACAAACACACGGAAGGCGATCAGCCTGTAAGAAATATGTAACTCGCTCAGGCAGCGAACTTAGTCGGTCTTGGTGTTTTGGCTCCTTCTTACTCCATACTTTGTACGGGGCGAGTTTTGTACTTTTTTGACGACGAGAATGCCCTTTGTGAGATTTGATGACCAAGCCTAGGTGCAATACTCCAAATGAGGGTCAAGTGCAGCCGGATGAGCACCGCTGGACATGGATTAGTGATCAAGGATTTTCGTCGATTTAACGCTCGATGTGTTGTTGTCTCGGTGGAGTAAACTTATCAACAACGTGAATATCTAATTCTCTCATTTGCTTATTCGTTGCTAGTTCGATTGTCTGTCCATCTGTGTCCCTGAGATAACTAAGGATCAACTGAGGGGCGTCGGAGAAGATAAGACCTATTAGAACGTCCATTGGTAAGCCCCACTCTAGTGTCCATCGGCAGAATTTCGAAGGAAATTCAGATAGCACACCTCAGTCACATCTCCTCTATCCATCCTTCCCCGTAACAGTGTCTAAAAGAGCTAGCGGACTTGTAAGACAAGATCCAGCCCTTAGAAAGCCATGTTCAATAGGACTGATAATTTGTTTCTGTACAGAGGAATCTACACATCCCTTCCCGTAACATTTGTTCAAAAATTTGGCTGACGGCTCTGGTCAGGCTTACTGGTTGGCAATTTTCGACCACCAATAAGTTATCCTCTTTCAGAATGGGAATCATGGTAACTTCCTTTTTCTCCCTCACGAATACATCTATATTCAACGTACGATTGAATCTATGAGCAAAAGGCAACGCCAGTGATTCGGCCGAGAATTTTAGGATGTCCAGGGGAATGTGGCCCGAAACCGTGGATTTTGTGCTGTTTAGCAGGTATATCACTAGCTCAGCCTTACGGGCCTAACGTCCTCATCTCGCATGTTTGCACCCTTGAGATTAGAAGGAGCCTCTGTTATCCTGGGCGATAAAGGCTTTGGCCATGTGCTACAAACGCATCGACTGTGGCCTTGTCAGTCGGTGTTGTCTCTTCGTTATGAAAAAGTGTAGTCCTGATTTCTTTTCTTAAAGAGAGCCTAGGTTGAGAACAATAACGAAAACTTCTAGGATTCTGCTTATTGTCACGTGCTAGGTTGAGCTCAAACACCAGGCAAGCTTTCCTTGCCAATTTACTTGCTTTGTTTTGTAGATATATTCTTGACGGGAAACTTATAACTGGGATATATTTATCCATGTTCACTCTAAGAACCACGTTGACATGTTTCACTTCACGTCGCAACGCGATTCGACATTTTACGACGTTTTACTCTGCATTCCGAACAGCAACATGATTTGGATAAACAGACGTATTCATTTGCAGTGCACCCAACAAGGTCGGCAGCTTCAGCTCATCAGACACACCCGGTGTCCGAACCATCCCGTCTCGCATCCACTGGCTACCCACGTACAAACACTATCCTGCTTATGGATTGGGACCGTCAATTTAGATGAACACCACCAAACGGAATGCCGTCAGGCCCTCTTACTTCTTTTCATGTGGTGAGAGGCTTGAAATAGAAATAGCATAACACATCGTCACCAGAATTCAGGGACACACGCTGACTGGTACGCTGTCGCACCGAGAGGATTTGTGTCTGTTAAACCTGTACAGCTACATCTTTCGAAGTAGTTACAAGTCAAGGATTGTTTGTACATCAATATATCTCTTCGTCACATCCGCAAGCCTCTGCTTGTTCAATCAGTGATCTATAAAGTATTACGGATACCACGAAGGTGAACCTTAAAAAAGACCTAGGGATTTGGTTATTGACTAGTTTATTCTTCTCTTATCACCACAAGATGGCCGCCAAAAAGGGATTTGGGCCCCTGGGGATGATAAAAAGAGCCTTTCCTCAAACAGACAGACATGATTGTCAGTCGCTACACGGGGTCTACATTAGACAACTGCTTGAGTACGCAAATCAAGTCGTGTACACCGACTTGAAGAAGGACATACTCGCCATCGAACGTGTCCAGCGAGTAGCTACCAAAATGGTCAATGGCTTGCGGCATTTATCTTACGAGCCTCGCCTTGAAATTCTTGATCTTTATCCACTTGAATTTCGGAGACTCCGAGGCGACTTAATCCTTAAGTATCTTTTCTTCCGCACAGAACTGGTGCACCAGTTCTTTACCACAGTGGGTGATAACAGTCGAAGGGGTCACGACAAGAAGCTCTACAAGCTTCGACCCAGGACCTTCCTTAGTCAACAGTTCTTCCCTTACAGGGTTATCAACCACTGGAACGACCTCCCACTGGAGATTGTTAGCTGCTCTTCTAGGGACCGCTTCAAAGTGTTATTAGATTCTCACTTATTTAAGACTTTGTAGGATTAGTATTTTATTCTGCTTTGCTAGATCAGTATTTTACTGTGTTCTCGGTATTCTCTGTAATCCCCTAGAGCGGTGCTACACCCTGTTTTCAATGACTGCCTTTTAGGTCAACAGAAAACCGGTGACATCGAAACGGACAAACTGACTGGATCCGGGTCACTTGGGCCTCCAACCTGGAACCCGTGAACAAATCGCTGAAATCGCCGAACCGGTCATTCCTATGGTACTATCGGACCTCTGATAAGTCCAAACACCTTGCTGTTAAGTTTGTTATTCGCTGATGTTTGGTATACTGTTACTTACGTGTTATGTACATGTATTTTCATTGGCGTTATTATTTTATGATTTTACGCGAACTTTAAGCCCGTAATTGCTGAACCCGACTTGACACGAACACAAAACTGGACACACGTTCATGAGCCGTTTTTATGTTGTGAAGCTCTTGAACTTCTTCCGCCAATTATGCGATTGTCAACTCATGCACTTACTCTAGAAAGCTCTCTTGACTCTGAGTCGAACCCATGGTTTTGACCTCTTTCGATAAGGGCTTTTATCACCAGCAGACCCCAATAACCGGCTGACTTTAGGAGCACTAAAATCCACCACAGCGAGCAGACGATGGCTAGATTAGCAAGCTGTCTGCAGTGAATTCAACAATTCGTTTGGAATTTGTCCGTTTCACGGGATTCGCCTTGAAGATGGTTCAAAAAGCAAAACAGTGTAAAGTGAAGCCAAATTTAAGAAAACGCGCGTCGTATGCTTTTGAACTGTGACTAAACCTTGACTCCCTCTCTTGTGTTACAGAGTTAGCGTTTTGCGCAGTCTCCGAAGAAGGGATCCCAAGTGAGGAAAAACCATCCGAATAAACAGTGGCGTAGTATTCTATACTGTTTCTCATCCTTTTCTCACTTCTGCAATAGTGTTACGTGTTCTTGGTAAACGATTTCCGGCGAACCCTGGTTTCCCGCTTATTGGGTATACAACATTTTGGCGACCATGCTAGGATGAAGAAAAGAAGCGCCAGGATAAAAATGGTGACGTGATAAAAATGAGGGCTGTGAAAAAAAGAGGCATCAGGACCAAGAGAAAAATTCGAGGTAAAAATGAGTATGAAAAAGGGAATCTCCCCGTAAATGGGCGGAGGGCACACGAGCACTCTGTGTTCCCTGGCAGCATGAGCAAAAGCCGAACTGAAGAGGGTTTAGGGCACTGAGGACAGTGCTCAACGAAGAGGGGAGTAGTGCGACGTGCTGCCGAAAACAGCGAGCGCACGAAGGTTGAATTTGAACTGTGTAACGGAACGTACTGCAGTGGTTGTCGGCGTTGTTTTGGTTTTCGTTCGCGTGAGTCGTGTGCACGGCTCACTGGGCTTTTGACTCATTCTAGTTTGTGTTATTTTCTTTTACAGAAATAATGTCGGAACCCCTGATTCAGAAGAGCGCTGTTGCCAGGTGCATCCACATTGCCCCCAAAATTAGTCCGTGAGCCTGAGGGATGATTGAAGAAGAAGAGACAGCTAACTTATATGTGACAACAATCCGTAAGCGTGAATCATGGTTTTTAAACATTTTTGAAATTTTAAAATTGGAATTTCAGGCAAAGTACGTACTCTACATCAATTGTTAATAAGCAGTTTTAATGGGAAAACTGAAATACA
>LUCH01001908.1:0-22750 GCA_013368495.1 Paragonimus heterotremus | reverse complement strand
CTGGGTGGATCAGGATCAGCAATGTTAAATAATGAATCCAAGTATATTGTCCTATAGACAGCTCTTCTGTTCGATATATGATGTAAAACAATTTGACGACTGGGTGTGACTTTGAAGTGGTACCTGGCAAATACCCAGCTTCTTATATTGGCGATGGACCAAAAGTGTAATATATGTAATGCAACTGGCTTACTTGGAAATATCTGCGATATTTTTAAAGGTCGTGACGTTTGGGAAGCTTCATAGTGAGGATCTATAAGGTGAAACTCGGCAAACAAAGGATTAGGAAACCTACTGATAAATGCCGGTAATGAATATCAACCGTCATGGCAGTCCGTAGGCGGCAAAGTGAACAACAGCCGTTCCACACAGTTTCGGGGATTCCGCTTGCGCCACAAAATCTCCTATAGGTGACAGTCAAACAACTGTAGATTAGATCCAGATATTGCCTTAGAGTGCTTCATGGCAAACGACTACAGGTTTACGATGTTTTATGTGTGGATGACTGATTTTTGGGACCCTCAAAGTTAACCGAGAGTCCAATGCTCATAATGAGCTATGACATCCAGTGTTCAGTAAGCCCTCCACTCATCAGTTATGATGACGAAATTAAGCTTTTATCGAGTGCGATCAACGAACAATTGGACTCACTCGCACATGACGTCGGATGATGGAAATCAGCTTGCCAGAATTCCGTTTGTTTCCAGGGCAAGCTACCATAAAGCATTCGTGGTATCCCTTTTGGTTCCATCCACCACGCATGCCTTAAGAAAATGGCTTCCCTTGTGCTATTTCCGTTTAATGAAGAGAGATTTGTCGATTTCTGCAAGCAAAGCAACGCGGTCCTTCTTTCTGAGTCAGTTGATTCTTCGATGGAATGACCACTGTTCCTACTAAGTGAAAAATAAAATGTGGGCTTATTATTTTCAAGCTGTGGCATAATCGGCGATGGAAACTGAGCACTATCTTGTAATCCAGGCACAGTATTTCGGGGGTGACTGCAATACTAGTTTTATGAACTCAATGTAGCAGAATGTGGAAGGCGCTAAACAGGGACAGGCGCGTCAGACTGAAAATGGACCCTTTTCTTAAAGAACGTTTCTTGTTACAAGCGGGACAGTTGCAGCCGTAACATCCCATCACCGACTAATCTGTTCCTAACAAAATCGTCCATACACAATCGCACCGTGAACGGTTTTCTGGTGCCCCATGTCATGCAGGGAGGAAAGATGTTGGATTGATGTACATCTCCTCTTGAGTATACAGCGTACGAAATGTCGGGGTATTCCAGGATTCTTCCTTCCAAAACACACGATGCTATGGCTGTTCGACTTTTTGCACCATTCTCCAAAGAACAGCGACGATGGGGACTTGCGTTACTACTCGCGAGCAAGCCCGCTGGTGCACACTATGTGCTGCGCATGCATGATTTACGTATTGGATGCGTAATCTTCCGTCATGAGAACCTCTCCCATTGCTCGCCACGCGAAAGAAAATGCATCCTAAACGATTTATAACGAACAAAGTAGAACAGTTATACCGTTTGGCTAGCCCACACTCCACACCAGCTGAGATGACTCGCAAACAAGACGTTCCAAACCATAGATCAAACAGAAGAGCTGTCTATAGGACAATATACTTGGATTCATTATTTAACATTGCTGATCCTGATCCACCCAGAGAATGGAATCACAGGCACGATCTCGTTGACCTGGCCCATGAAGAACGTCCCAGAATGCAATATGCGTTCAAACTAGTAGCTGCTTCAACCTGATTCACTTAAGCTATGAGAAGACATCTGAGTTAAAGTTCACGCTTGTAGCTGCTCCACCCGACTGACTTAGACGACCAACAACGTCTCAGAATACAGCATGCGTTCACACTGGTGGCCACTCCAACTTGATTCACTTGAGTTATGAAGAACGTCAGAGTATGTATACACATTAGTAGACGCTTCAACATGATTTACTTGAACTGTAAATAACTTCTGGGTATGCAGTACACGTTCACACCAGTAGCTGCCCCACCCGATTGACTTGGACTACCAACAACGTCTCACCATGCACTATGCATTCAAACTAGTAGCTGCTTTAACCTGATTCACTTAAACTACGAATAACGTCTGTGAGTGCAGCATAGTTTCACACCAATAGCTGCTCCCTCTGGACCAACTTTACCATGAACAACTTGGACAACAAACACATGCGGGAAGTGATGAGAAATTTGTATTTGAAGCGTTTAAGGTGCATGGTAATAATCCAATTCGATTCCGTTGATTTTCATGTTGGTCGAAATATTTTTCTGCACCGCGATAGATACTTGGCGTCCTAACTATCAAGTTGTGACCGGCCGAGAGGTACACCTCCCGGTGATCATCAGGCAGCTTCAGTTCATCTATCTCCGTATGCCGTTCCGTATGAACGCCACGCGACCTCAATCTAGTTGGAAACAATGTGGTAGAGTGGGATAAAATACCCTCTTCTTATGTCGTCCCATATACAACGAAGGTAGAAACAACCGTATGATAACGTCACTTCCAACCATTTCTAAGAGCAACGCTCTATCGACTAGTATCTTCTTGAAATCTTGCAAACAAACAGAAATGGTATAAATATCGTATAGACAAGGAAGCTGGAAATGTTGTCATACATGTTTCATTATCAAATGTGTTAGTGTTCTTGTTGAAATGAAGTGCCAACACTGTATGATCGTATATTTCCATTTCGACCATATCTCTGAAACGTCGCAAAATGAAGCACTCTCAGGCTATTGGACAACGTACATCATCTCAAAAATTGCAATGATTGCATTTGTAATACTTGAAAAAGTGAGCTGACGCCAATAACGGGTTATTTTTGCGAAAATGGTGAAAAATGTTTTCATCACCACGCTAATACTTTTGTGACTTATTCGATGTATTTCAGTTTTCCCATTAAAACTGCTTATTAACAATTGATGTAGAGTACGTACTTTGCCTGAAATTCCAATTTTAAAATTTCAAAAATGTTTAAAAAGCAGCATCCGCGCCAAAACGACCGTTTTGCCTTTTGAGCAATCATGAAGCTGAATCCTGTCTGACGAGTAGATGCTGTGCTTCTTTTCCAGTGCAACTCTCCGACCTATGCGTATATCAAGGACCACCCATTAGGGGCTGACATTATGAAGGCTGGCATGGGTGCGAATCCCCACGTAACCGCTATCAGCGTCCACGGTTGACTGCCTGATGGAAGTTAGGATCAACGAAAGCAACTTACTCCAGCATACTTTCCACAGTCATTGGGAAAGCATTGGAACCAACTCTCAAAATATTCAAAAATCTGTTCTTCTCTAGGCTGCGTTTCGTTGAGAAAGTAAACCTCTACGGAGCAAATCGCCGCTTGCAGCTCGTTTTTCTTATTCAGCAGGCTGTGTTCATTCGCCGGCGTGTCCTTCAGCTCGGGCAAACTGGCATTCTGACTACCCCGCAGTTCGGTTGCATCCATCAAATCCGGGGAAACCTTCGAGAGGTGGGTCCGTTTCTCCAGGTATGGGGCTATAGATCAGACTGATGCAAATCATTTTTATTTCCGGCTGTTGGCTGTCCTAAACAGTCTCATCGTCGTCTTGGTAACGTGGAACCGGGATGAGGTCCTTGGATCTGGTTTGCGCCAAAGAATTCCCTGTTGATTACCGTTGTAGCTGATATCGCTACATATAGGCCAGATGTGTGATACATGGCTACGACTCCAGCGAAATCTATGCCAGGCGTCTTCTCAGCTATCGCGTCAGCCATGGTTGCGGTCCCGAAGTCCGACTAGGAGCTGTCTGGGGCGATTTGGTTGTGCGTTAGGTGCAGTCAAATCAATGAGTCTGCTGGCTCGGCGCCATTAAGTTGCTGCGGGTAAATGAGCGTTTTGCAAGACACTCACTGCATTATACTACTCGCGGTCCTAATCAATATTCAGGCAGGAGTATGCATTCGAGACATTGAAGTAACGCCAGCGAAACATAAGAAAAAAAACTGGAGTGCGCTTGGACATGAAACGGTTTTCTTTCTATACATAGGTTTGGCAATGACAACCGTAACAAACATTACGCCCTTGAATGAATGTTATGTGGAAATGAGTGCTTGCCTGCTGTGGTTTTTAAGAGTATACCACGTGTTGATTTTCTGAATAAAAAATCCTTACGTCGTCCGCGTTTCCGGCTCGTATCACTAATGGAGGTTGAATTTCTGATAATCTCATAAGTTTACGGTCTTGTGTGACCGGAATAAGGACATAGATAACTGCCCCCATCTCGTTTTGGGGTGACCTCTCAAAAATTTCCTGCATGTCTGTCGGCAGACTGGCCATACACTTATGAACTGTGCTATACGTGAAAGAACCGCAGCCACGTCTGTGGGCTACTGGGAATCTGCTGCATGTGGTAAATTATTTGCGTCCGACTAACTTCATTCGCCTACCTGATGTAAAACCTATCGCAATCTATGGTACTTTATTTTTGCAATTAGTTGGCCTTCGTGGTACGTGAGCACCCCCTTTACCCTTTTGGAGGTTCGGTTGGACCGTAGGGTTATCCTTATGGCCAATCTCCGTTGACGTGACTGATGTTGAGTGCACTGGCTGGCTACCTACCATTGTGGGGCGTAAAGATTATTTGCAGAAGGTGGTTAAAGTGCGCTCGCCTTTTCTTTAAACCCCGTCTCGTTTAGCCACAGATTTTACAGAAACACAGCTTCGAGTCTGGCTGGTGATCAAACATAGAGAATGGGTGTTGAAAGTCAAGCCGCGTGAAACATTTACTATTCGGGAGACAAGGTAGCTTGTTTTCTCTTACTTTGCATTCCACACAGGCCCAGCGGACAAAGTTAATTCACAATTTGAAACATTTGGGGGGTGCCTACACGCTAATAACGCATCGCAAAACACTTACAGGGACCTGCATCTTATCCTCAAGCTCGAATCTGACTGTCAACAACTTTACGTGGGAAAACGTTGGCTCATAGTTCACCCGTAGCTTCTTCTTTCGCAAGCTTTCATTAGTGCTTAGAATAATGAATATTCGCTGCGAGTAAACAGTCATTCGCCACCACCAGGTGGTCTACTCAGAATATCGAAGACTTCTAAAGGATCTCCACTTTCCCGCTCTCTTTCTGGGGTGGAGCAATTAAGTTGTTTAAGTCCGTTAAATTGCTCAATTCCTCAAAGTTCTGCAAAAACGTCCTGAACTCATGTTGCTTCCTCAGCATCCTTGACCAAGTCAGGACACCAGGCATGCACACAATATTCCTGATGTGGTCTTACGTTAGCTTCATGCAGAAGCGCAGGTAAACGGGGTATCCTCGAGGCCACTGTCTTCTCCAGTTGATAGAGTGCTCGGTTTGCCCAACGGGCTGCGACGATACGCTGAGTTGACGTCTTCAAGTCCCCAGTAACCTGAGATCCCAGATGTCTGACCTCAGTAATGTTCTGAATGAGTACACGTTTCCCTGATCCAACTGTTAATCAAACGGAGTCATTGGTCTCGACCCCATTAAACTGCCTACATTTAGCAAAAGTTCTCGGAAGAATTTCCGTTGGAGGACTTGATCGAGTTCCGGTGACATCAAACACCAGTTCCGGCGTCCCACTAGTTTCATATCATCTGCAAAGATCTAGCAGAGACTGCTGATCTCCTTCGCTGAATCATGTATATAGGCGAGGAACAGCAGAGGACTGAAAACTGATCATTGTGGAACAGAACTGGTGGCCTGTGCAGTGCGCTAGTTGGGGCACACTGGTTGATGTTATCAGGGTCTTTTGCACTATTTCTGACGTTGATGCTCATTGGTTGATTGATGTTGATCAGTGGCCCTACGTTTTATCATCCTCCCTGAATACGCTGTCTCAATCACACTTGTTCTTACACCAGTTACTGCTATCTTTTCCGTTACTCTTATTCAATCTGTGCAGTGTAAATTTCGAAACACCAATATTATGCATTTCCCTTCTATAATTTTTCTTCGGCGACTTGTAATTTCCATCAGACGTTTTGCTCCAACCCAGCCAATGGCCATTTGTTTGAGTGGGCTCAATTACTTTTTATCGTCCCTCATCACTGACCGGTGCTTATTTGTTGATTTTGTTGTGTGAGCACATTTTTTGTTCCATTTATGAAAACTTTTCACGTTCGCGTACCACTGAACCGTTCGTTAACGATTTGAATTAACACCGAGTTACGCGTATTTCCATTGGCCCCTTCGAGGATACGTTATCATCTCTGTCTTTAGATATTGAGAAAAGCAATAACTGGATCAACGGATTGCAAGTTGCTCTGTGTGAACGTAAACAGCTATCGAACGATTCAATAGAGATATCCATTGAAATGACCGTCACCAAGTTCCCTAGTGTTTGAGGATCACAAGTTTCCGGGTCTCGCCTCTTCCGTGCTTGTTGCGGCAAGACGACTCAATGACTGATGGATTGAAAAACGGGTTCGAGACGGAGGCCCAGGGTCCCCGGATCCAGTCGGTTCTTGTCAATCAGGGTCAATCGGGCATCTGTTGAGCTGAATACAGGGTGTAGCACCGCTCTTGAAGATTACAGCAAATACCTGAAACGAAGTCGGATTACTTACATAATGAAGTTTTTTGAAAATGAGCGTCAAGTGTTATTTGAAAGGGATGGCTGGAAACGCTGTTAACGACCTCCGGAGGAAGATTTTTCCAAAGGTTAATAACCCTGTAAGGAAAGAACTGCTGCTTAAGGAGGTTTTGAAGACGGAGCTCGAAAGTCCTCCTGTTATGCTCCCACCGGTCGTCATCACTCACTCCGCCAAAGGACTGTTCAACGAGACATACTCTAGGGGAGAAGTATAGAAGAATCAAATCACCACGGAGTTGTCGAAGTTCAATCGGATACAAACCAGAAATTTCAAATCCAGGCTCATCCGCGACAGTTCTTAAGCCCGTGTTTGTTTTGCTCGCCTCGCGCTGGACACGCTTCATTGCCAATGTGTCTTTCTTCAAACCGGTACACACGGCCTGATTAGCATACTCGAGGAACGGTCTTATATGAACTCCTTGAAGTGTTTGAACCGTTTTCTTGTCCACGAAGATGAGAGCGCGCTTAATCATCGTAAGATCGGCAAATCTCTTTTCCTGCCGCCATCACGTGATGGTAAGCGAAAGACAAGTTAGGCGACAACCTGATGCTCAGATCTTTCTTGAGATCGACTATCATGAGATCTACCGTCATAGACACAATATGAAGCATGGGGGTATCGTCGGAATCTCCACCGAGTGAAATACCTGCGCATTGAGTACCATTTAGTAGGAGGCTCCAATCGTCCGACTAGCGCTCAATCAAGTCAAGAGCAAACCGTAGTTCACTAGGATCAGTGGCATTCCAGATTTTCAGGTCGTCAGTATATTGGACGATGATGCTAAAAGTACTTTCCGGAAGCTCACTGATGTAAACTGGAGGTGACGGAGGACCTAAAACTGACCCTTGAGGACCTCCCGCAGAAATGAAAGAGGGGGGCGAAAGAATTTGTCCGGTTCTGACTCTGAAAGTTCTTTTGTTGGGGAAAGAGACAATCCAGTAAAGAACCTCTCCTTGAATACCATGGACTCCCAAACTGTTTTTCCGAGGGACACGGGTGGCAAAATCGAAGAAAATAGCATTTGAGCTGAGGACATTATCTTTAGCCATCATCAGACTATCCATGATAATAAGCATATTCATTATGCATGACCGGTAAAAAAGAAAGCCATGCTACGTAGAAGAAAAAATGGTCTAATGAGAAGTGACTGTGGACGGCGCAATCTAATAAGCGTTCCGTGATCTTGCACGGAATGGGAGTGAGGCTGATTGGCAGATAGCCAGCCGGAGTTTGCCGGTCGCCCGCTTCGATTATGAGTGTGATCGTCGCCTGTTTCTATGCTCTAGGGAAAGTGCCAATCCGGAATGTCTGTTTAAACAGCTCAGGAAGGAATCCTGCCAGACTAGCAGCTGCTTCTGTGAGAAAGCTAGGGTGGAGCTTGTCAGGACCCACTTCACTGTACGAATTGCCCTTAAATAAATGTTCCGGTTTGGAAATGCGACGTTATAGACTGTCGAGTAGTACTCCCTGAATAACTCGACCACAACTATGGAGTCAAATGAAGTCTCCTCGAAAAGAGCCGAGTGTTTATTATTTCTTAGTCGTCGCAATTGCTTAAGTAGGAAGTTTCTGTTCCCGCGGGCTATGAGGCAGAACTTTTCTTATAGGAAATTGATGTGTTCACGGATTTTCCCCCCGAACCTACTTCGAACAATGTGGAACGCACTTAGGCCCTCTGAGTTCACCGTAAACTTATGCTTCGCGGATTGATTTGAACGATCTTCTAGGGGATGACGCAATCAACGTGGAAGAATGAACGATAGGAGGAAGTGTGAGGTTTGTGCGGCACAAGTAAGTCATCCGCTTTCCCGATTGCCCCTTGAACCGCACGATAGTTCTGATTCACAGACTCATAGTCAGAAGGGAGTACACTTAGGTAGCTTCTCAGGCCGTTGAAATCAACCCGATTAAAGTTTAGAACAGTGGACTTTTCTGCTGGTTGTTGTAACTAGTAACAGGCAAGATCAAAGGTGAACAAAGAATGCTCACTGTGTCCAAGTGATGGCTTGGTGATCACTCTGTCTACCGTGTGGCTGTCATTAGTGATGATTTAGCCAAGCAGAGAAGGAGTCTGACCAGAACGATGCCGCGTTGGGGCAATGACATGCTGTGTCCACGCTGTCCGTCGTATCAGCGCCGATGAGGAAGCTGAGGACCCGCTTTCACATTCCTGGTGAGAACCTGCTGCCCAGTTTATCTTGGGTGCGCTGAAGTCATCTATAACTAGCAAATGAGCAAAACGTTGTAGCCGTAGTTTGTTTGGGTTTACGAGAAGAACATCGTCGTCCGAGACATCGGACGATGGAGAACGATGAACAAACCCCACAAAGGGCAAGCCTTGGCCACACAGTACTAGCTACACATCGTCACAATGGCCTAAGGACAGTACGTGGAGATCGGGTAATACTGCTATCGGAAAATCACAGGGCCCTCATTCTCCCGCGGGTGCAGTCAACCAGGTATACTGAGTACCCATAGACAGTTGGTTCACCGTCATTGATTTCACCTGTGAGCCACGCCTCCTCAAAAGCAGAGGGATACGGTTGAGTGTCATGAGTTAACTGTCTGATATCTGGCGTTTCACTTAGCAGACTCAGACAGCCCATATACATGCACTCAAAAGCTGCTTCCTCATCCGGATTGGCAAAAAGAGAAGATAGAGTGGGAGGAAGAGCTTGGGAGAGAAGACCTAGGGTTGAGGGAGGTGGTAGGGTTGAACTAGGTCTGTTATTTCGAGTTGTTCTGACGGTCCTCCATTCAGGACGTCACATCACCGCTTGTGCACACGTCAACGACTCAACAGTACGCTTGACGATCATTCTTGTCGTTGCAACTTGCGGGCTCTGTGCCGATGGTAACTGTTGCCTTCTGGGAGGGAGTTTGTAAGTTTTTACTCATGTCAAATCGGACTTCTTCATCTGTTGGGTGCGAGGTCTGAAATAGGGCAATGTGCGAGGTTCCACGGGGCCGCTGATAGAAATACCCGGTGAGATGGGCCGACGAAGTGCCTTTTGAATTGAAGGATTCGGCCCCAAAAGGTTTCTATATTTTCAAATTCTCAGAAGAAAGAGTTTTCTACGGGACCGCTCGGTGGGTTTTTGGACAAATAACTCAGGAGATGGTTTTTGCATGGTTTCAGCGTCTTTAACACTTGAGCTCGTGCTTGGAGCGTCGGTCTTTGGAATGGCGACTGAGGAAACGGCGTCCTCGCTTTCCATCATTGGCACACAGGCCTGAGTGGATGCTTCTGGGGTAGAAACTACGATCTTAGTCTCCAGCTGTAGCCTCTGAGCTGCCATCGTTTGTGACTTAACCTCAATCCTCTGATCGAGTTTCACCTTCTCTTGCCGAGAGCGATCGAAAGACATGCCTTTCAGGTGGGCTTTGGCTGACTTGAGTGCTGCTGCTTTTCCCATCACTGTCTCGGGACTGAGCATGCACGGTGATGTCACCGAAAAACCAAGTAACGTTTTGGTCTTCTCGACACGCAGCCCGCTGACGAGTATGAGGCTTGTGACGTCCGGGGAGAATGAAGGTGCGCAAGCTAACTGGGCTGGCTCGGGTGGTGAGAAGGTTGTGGGGATGCGGCCCCATGAAGCAACTCTTCCTTCTCATCCATTTTAACCACTGTGTCATCTACGTGTTTGTTGACAGGGTAACTGACCTCTTGGTGATTGCAACATCAGGAAGAACGATTGCTGTGTATTCATTCTGTGACCGGAGTTCCAACTTGATTTCAGACACAGTCCGTTGGTACTCCTCCATCTTACTCCCCATGGAAAAAGTAAAAGGAGATATGGCGCTAAGAAGAGACTAGCATCTACAGTCGCAGGTTTTCTGCGTGGTTCCACTTTTTGCGGTCTACGCGTGAATAGTCAGCGGCAAAGCGGCGCTTTGACTTTTGTCAATCCTGCAGCTCATGCAGATAAAAGTGAGCGATGAGGAGGTTAGCTGCTTGTGCTAACTCTCGTTGAGGCTAATGCATTTGGATTGATACTATTTCTGTCACTGGCAACATTGCACACCGTTTTGTACGGACATTTTGCACCTGTATGTGCCGCGAATGCTCAGTGTGTCATCAAGTGTTTGCTGAGCCCGAGCACTGCCAGACCTAATACGGATAATTTTCGACAGGAATGAGAAATGTGTAATGTAAATCAGATACAGAAACATATGCTGAGATAAACATGACTGATATGCTTTATCTCCTTTCGTTTTACCTACCGTTTTACTGTTTCAATATCCTGCACGATCGCTACGTAGGATTCAACAGTATACGTTATGTGTTTTTGTGCTTAACTGGGTTTTGTGATTCTTATACGTTTGACCGTTAAGCAATACAATTCAATCCTAATTACAACAAGTTCTATGTGACCCAAGTAATTAAATATATAAAGAATTAGTAGGTTACTCGGCAACGGCTGGCAGTAATCGTATGCAAGTTTTAAATGCACAAGGCGCCAACAGGGCAAAAATATGAGAAGATTATGGCAGCGAAGAAATCTAAAACAAAATTCTAGTCGTCCGTCAGTGGCTGTCTCAACGGATCAGATGCAGGAGGTAGTTGCTAATGTTAAAGACCAAGCTGCTCGTAAAAGGAAAGTAATTTTAGGGGAACAATTCTCTACTACTTCTCTATGCAATTTGATCAGGTTTGCTTCGAGTGTGCCTATCTTCTCAGACCTAACCTGCCAGGTTTCTGCGAGCACATTGAGTTCGGAAACAAACAGGAGTCGCTTGGTGATCCGCGACGTTACCTGGCAAGCAAGTACCGGGGAAATGCCTGACAAAATAATAAATTTGCATCGTCGCGTGTCAAAATAACAGACGCATTGCTGGACCGTTCTTTACAGGACTGACAACAATGTCATCAGGTGGCCGAAACAAGAATATATATCCGGCGAATCCAAGGCCCAGTTTTCTGAAGCAACTCCTCAGACACCCGTTTCCTACCCCTGGCAGAGTTCACCAACCCCAGTGTCCATTATTGCCGAGAGGCCCCCAGGGATGGGGCAGAAATGATCTTCAAAAAGCAGGCAGTCCTCTCTTGCACTCCGCGTTTGCAACTCCCGCGCGGGATGCGCATCTTTCAAGAAGCTGATTACGGAAGATTTCTTTCCCAAACTCAGCAGTGAACTGGCCTGCCAGGTTCTACTTTTGCGTTCGAAAATCTTAGTCTCGAACGACTTCTCTATCCCGATCCATGAGCTGGTTCGCACCTCGTGTGATTAAACTTTATCTACCTTAGTTAATCACGCAAACCTTCGGAGTTGAAAGACAGCAAATGACTGTCCGAGAACTCTCGATGGGGATATGATGAAACGAGCTTTAACTGTATCATATTAAAGCAGGTCGAGCATCCAACAGGAAAGCTTATCTACGCACATTACCTTACGAACCGTCAAGAACATCCAGGCAGCTATCTCGGATTCACCGGCAGCGGAACGGCTACACTTTTTTTCTGTCGCTTGCTTATCTCCTTCACTTATGGTAATATATTTCCAAGCCCTTCCCCGTGCAATTCTTTCTATCTTTTAGCGAAGACGAAAAAGGAAGAAGCCTTTAAGTACACATATACGAACCATCTAAATTTAATCAATAAATTACGGGAAATCGGACAGTTGGTTCATGACAAAATCCAATATATTCGATTTTAAGCAGAACTGGTTGTCAGCGGAAATTAATGATGGAAAACTGAACGTTCCTGTGTAATCCACCTATCGTGTTGACTTCCTTCGAATGAGAATGCAGATTATGCCTTTTTTATTAGGATGCCCCTCGACAACCATGGTCAGCACGAACCTTCATTCTTCTCACATACTGTGGCCACGTTTGGCATTGTGTTACGAAGACGTACACCCCTGGACAGGTCAAAACAACATGTAGGATGTTCACGCTGTTCAGGGAAGCCAGGAAAACTCTACGGCTTCAGCGTTTCCCTTATCTTCTCACTATGGAAAATTTCAATTTACTCAAGGTAAACAGTTCATTACGCTTTCATTTGCAATTTGGGAACGGACTCTTTTTTATATTGTCAACACATGCGGCGGTGGTGTGGATGCAGTATGCCGGGCCTACGATGCGACATTATTCTGTTTAGACTACCTCTTTGCTGTGACTGAGTGTCGCGAACATGAGTCGCCTAGCGGAACCGGCGGTAATCAGCTTTGGAAATAATGAACAAGGACTGCTGATTTTTGTTCAAATCTGACACTGACTACAAAATTAAGCAAAAGTCTACCGCTGGAAATTTCACTCAAACTGGTTTTAACCACCTGAGAAGCTGTCTTGGTTCGCTACTTCTTGAACACGAGTGCGTGGACCGTAACTACTATAGACTGCAAAATGGAGTACAAAAAGCAGAATACTTATTCGTACCGCGCAAACCGTACGCTTTTACTTCTTAATCTTTTGTTACTTGTAGAATGCGTCGTCTCTTTGGTGACCACTCCCACTCGTTCGCAAGGCATACGCTTAAGAGAAATTCGAGGAACCTAAGCGCCTTCTACACCGTTCGAAATAGGCACGAGCGGAGAACCGGTGAATACACTAAACGTAAGAAATTCCTAATAGACGTGTGCGAAAACAATCTGCCCACTGAAGCACATGCATCGATTGAGGAAGAATAGGCCCTCAGTTTGAGAGTTGAAGCTGGTCGGATGGCATCACCCCATTGGTTTATGGACGCTGGTGTTGCTGCGTTTCTCAAAATGGTAACCCAACAACTTGTGGACATCTCAAGTCCATGCACAAGCTCCCCCTTCCCGGTATCCCGTCCCGCGGCGTTTTCATAACGTTGGGATGTCTGTTCGGCACAAATTGGGAACCATCGATCAAAGGCCGAACTGCTAAAGCCTTTAAGTATCGTCGCCTGTAGACCAGGAGCGGTGATATCACGGGTGGCAACTGGAGCAACACGCATTTACTCCCACACCGCGGTCTATTCAGGGGTTATGGGTTGAAGCAGTTCTCTTCTCATCAGCTGCACTCCACTCCACTTCTGAGTCCCCGGTTGTCTACCCGTGTGACGGAAAGGTCGAACCAACGTGGCCTAGAAAATTCATTCAACCACGAAGACGCTACGCATAGCGCCAAGAGATAAAACCCCAACTAAGTGCCGTCGTTGAAAGAAAAAGAGGGTGCAGAGTAAAACTGGTTATGATTAGTAGATCTTGGTTTGTGCCAGAGATAGAATTGGGCCCATGGAGGTCCGTTTATAACAGTGTGAGTTGTAGGTAACCAGTTCCTCTTTTTTTCTAGTTCGTTTTTTACACGTTTTGATTATAGGCTACGGGATGATGTAGTTACTTGCTGTTTAGAAAAGACCTCCTCAGTTGGTACAACGCCTGCACTGTTAGAGGAAGATGAGAACCAACTACATCCGTAGCAGAATGCCTAAGTAAATGTGTTATTCTGGTGACCCTACTCAAGTGGGGGTGGAGTTGAAGTTATAACTTGAGGGTTCGCTGATGCCTCCTCCATGGAGCATACCACTACCTGTCGGTCATGTCTATCATGGTTGAGGTCCCTTGTAGCGTGAAGGAAGTTTGCGCCAATTATCATGTATCTAAACAGCCACTAGGGCTTGCGATTGTTTTTCCTTCGTTTTCCATTCCATCATTCCTCTTGCTCACATAAATTACTCGATAATTAGAACGGACTTTGAAATCGAAAAACGAAACCTCAAAAATCCGTGGATCCCTCTTGAATTGGGATAGTCGCAACTGTGGGTGCTGTTCTCTGGCATTCAGATGCTAATATTCTGGACCCTCGATCGATAATAGCCATTTCGTCCTGTGCCAACTGAACTCGAACATGAACTTGAACTCTTGCTCTGTGACTTCCCCAGGTTGGAACATATTCGATAAATCAAATAGCCAGGGGAATAAGGATGTTTTGCCACCGAAGTAACATCCAAATTTACCACTGTATAGATTTCGACAACCGCTCTTAACCACCTCACTTTTACCCGCCGCATGGTTGTCGGTTTGCAAGGTATAGGCGCTATGGTGTTAAACGTTTGAATATGGATGAAGCAATTTTTAGTAGTTAGGCCCCTTCCCGTCACC
Source organism: Paragonimus heterotremus (assembly GCA_013368495.1). Taxonomy (NCBI): domain Eukaryota; kingdom Metazoa; phylum Platyhelminthes; class Trematoda; order Plagiorchiida; family Troglotrematidae; genus Paragonimus; species Paragonimus heterotremus. The sequence continues at coordinate 8,057 of LUCH01001908.1, read as the reverse complement.
TTTTTTCCTCTCTCGTCCCACATAGAACTAGTCTTCTCGTCTTTGGGGTTGTGTGGCAAATAGGCATCATCGTAAATCATCGTTGATAATGATGACTGCACACAGTGCGATAAATCCGGATGAGATTCGACTCAGGATCTCCAAATGTGCAGTTATTAGTTTGGCGGAACGTCTCCAGGTCGGCTTCTTTCCCAAATCATGGAAAGAAGCCACGGTGAGGCCTAATTTCGAGGCACGCGACGGGCACTGCTTTACTAGCTGGCGGCCAGTCAGCCTTACCAACATCCCTTGCAATAGGCCAAGGCGCTTGGTCAAACGCGCCATTCTGAAACAATTCTTTTCGGGCCACATTTTTGAGCTGAACCTCACTTACGCTTTATCCTACACCTAACATACATTATTCTCTCGTCATTTATACGCCATAATGATGTCTGTCTACATGACTGGTTGTGTATGTAGGTTATCCGTTTAGGTTTTTCGCAACGCCCTCGTGATTGACAGCGCAACCAACATAGTAACCTTCACAAACGTTCATTAAATGGCAGTACAAGTTGTGTGTACGCCGGATAACTTATCTTTTCTTCACTATCGCGGGATGGCTGTGAAAGAGGTAGTTCGCTCATCGTGTGTGGAAGTAATGGATCTTCTCAGGCGTAGATGAGGGTATCACAAGGCTTAGACCGAGTGTGCTTGTGGCCGGAGATAGAGTGCGCTGGGCAGGTCATGATATCGACCTGGAGGAAATCACTCACTGTTGAGCGTGCTCGACGGGCAGCTACAGAGTTTTTCATGGGTCTTAGCCATATGCCTCACGAGTTGCAGTTTGGACAGACTTGTATAGACTTGGATTTCGGCCACTGTGCAGTGGCCCAACTTTCGTGTGGTTTGGATAGCACGAAGCTTGTCCAGCAGTACTTTTCCTAATGGCGAAGGGGGATCCACGAGGCCATGTCGAGAGATTACACAAGCGCCGCTTTTGGACGTCCCTTCTACAGCAGCATTTATTTACTGGGTTTTTAACAATTGAATCAGCTTTCTTTCCATGGTTGTTAGCTGTTGCCCTAATGAGCATACTGATGCTGCGTTTGATCCACTTGCACCGGGAGCCTTTTATGATTAGTTTTCATTATGTTCCTGAACTTGCTTCTACCCTCAGAAGCTTGCTACACCTCGCTTTCATTGACTGCCTGTCAGATCAATGGATGGTAGGTGGACGGTAAGAAAGAAAGGCTGACAGGATTCGGGTGAGCTTGGTCTCTGGCCTAAAATTCACGTATCCGGAGATAAAGTCGGTGGAATACTATGTATATCGTTACCGTTTATAGGTTTTAAATAGGCCCCAACGCCATTTTTTACCGATCAGAATGATCTTTACTACCAGGGGACACCTACCTAACCCAAGCAGCCCGCTCATCTTCGAGTTTAACGGCGGTTCTCTATGTATTGCCCAGGCTTGATTAATAAGAAGACACCGAAGGACAATGTTGATTATGGTCGAGTTTGTGGTTCAGTAAGCCTCCACGAGGTAGTCAAGGGAAAAGCGGTATATAGACCTCAATCAAGTAGACCATCTCGTAGGACCCTCGCGGGATACTGTCTGAATAGTGGATTGTCGTATGACTATTCCCTGTATCGGGCGGATGGACACCCAAAGACTTGATGAAGTGCAAAAAATGTCAGGGAATGAAGGAGACAGGAACGACAAGCTTCGGTATCAAATAGACTGTTTGCAAAGATCTGAATGAACGGAATAATAAGAACACGTCTGAGTGCATCAAAATTGGTAGGGTATTGCGACTGAGAGTGGCAGAGACGAGAAGGTGACATTCCTCGGTGAGGGTAACGTGTGTAAATTAAAGGGCGTCAGGTGAAGCTAAAGCTGTTAACACAGCCCACTAATTTTGATACAAGTGGAGTGCAGTGACTATGCAGTCAAGATGCAATAAGAATCGGTAAGTTGGTACAAGGGAGATAGCTTACTTCAAAGCGTTTGTTAGACCCAGGCGTCAACGATTTTTCGCGCTGACGTCTAACACAACAGTAACACCTATCAAAACACTGGTATCCGAACAGTCTGGTTCAAGATTCAGCGGGCGTCCAATATACTCCAAGCCCGATAGGCTGCACGGTTCAATCCAGAAAAGACGGTGTAGAGGACAAGGGTCTGTGCCGTAAACTGCCGGTTACTAACAAGTTGGAACACCATTCCCGAAAAGCAATTAACACAAAATCCCAACAGACATCAAACCAAAAGACGCAGTAAGGTTTGGAAAAAACATATTTCCGGTTATGTTTAGAACTATGACGAGTAGTTAGGCTTAGCTTAGTCTGAGACTAACCTCAGCAACCAAGAGAAGACAGAAAAGAAGCACGAGATAAGCTCCAGCCACTCGGCGGCACTGAAAAGCGCGCCAAGCAAAAAGTGCGCAGAACCTTCGAGTGCGTTCAATAACACTCAAGAAGACCTTGGTTAAACAACCTTGAAGGATGGAGTGAGGGATGAGTCGTTGAGAAAAGGGCGGGCGTCTGCTACCTGCACTCAGTTGCACGACTAAAGATAGTAACGCCGAGTTCATACTAGGCATTCTATAGAAGACTTACGCAGAATCACGGTTACAAAAGAAACAAACAAGAAGACACGGTTGCAACCGGGATCCTCAGAGATCGATCGTTGGTCCGTACGACGGTGGTACAGTCGAGTTTTCACTAGTCGGGCGCTAAAGTGGAAGAAAATATTGAAAAACTAATAAGAATAAGGGAGCAAAAACCGCGATATTGAAACCGTCAAAGTGGCAAAGCACAGGGAAGGAAATTATGTGAATTTGGCCCAGTAAAAAGAGGTATTTGCAGTGTACTACTAAACGTAAGTGAAACAAGGGGTTTGAATAAAAAATGATTACCGAGAGGGAACTGAATATAGAATAAATGCATGAGAACGCGAGCTGAGTAAGTAACTGGTATTGAGCGTTTCAAAATTTTTCGAACTTAACATTTGTTTGAAGAAAAACTAATCGCACGCAACTCGAATGGTTGAATTAGTCTTTGTGGGTGGACCTACAGTCAGCACACCAGTGGACTGGAACGTAAGGGACAAGAAAATTGAGTAATAATGGATAAAGGACAGCGAGAAGCGTAACCACCAAATTACAACCATGTATACAATAGCCGTCCTACACTCAACACAGGCAACCTCCTCAACAATGTCCGCTCGAATTTCCACAGATGACTGGTGATGTAGCCTCAACACCTTTCTTTTAGCGCATGCATGGTAGGATGGCCGTTCAGCTTAACGACCGCCAGCGGTCAGCAGGTCACGGTAGGAAACTTCGTGATCTGTGTCCTGGAGCCTGTCTCACGTGGCAATTTCCCTAATGGGTTATCACTTACCGAAAGAACGTTCCTTATGGAGCAGTCAGCTGGCTCTAAGGAGGCTACTTCAATGCACTATTCGCTTCCAATTCATCCAGGGCTGTTCGACTTGGAAAACAGTTCTGTTGCCGGCGCTTGCTATAATACGCGAAAGTAGTGCCATACCCAATTCTTAATAACTCGCCATTTAGGTTTACATTCGTCCCCGGCTATGCAAGCAGAAACAATGAGTGAATCCGGATGATTCATATCGTCAGCTTTGAATTGTCGAAAAAACTGTTAAGATGGTCCAGACTCGCTGGAGTGGATAATTTTAGCACGTAAATTGTGGCAGATCATTCCATGGAGAAATTCGGAAGAGAAATAAGGCCACAACAAATGATCATTTCGGAGCTCCTTGGCCTTAAGGGAGATGGGCGCTTCCGAAGCCGTCATTCAAGTGAACTATGTTTGCGCCTCAGCGATATGGATTTCATCGATGACTGCCGCTCATAGCCAAATAGCTTTTGAACCAAAGTGGTGTGCTCTAGCAGTGGTGGGGCTGTAGTACTTCAAACTTTTGCGGAAGATTTTTGGCCCACCAAACCACATCATGTGAAAGAAAGGGGAAGTTGGGGACGAGTCAACACATCTGTCAACGTAGATCTAAAACTACCGCTCAAAGGAAAATTTTAGCAGTAGTTTCCAGGATCAATAATGCTGTTTACCAAGCAGCCTGAAAAGAAACCTATAAGTCTGAGTTCTTTCATCTGAATGTCGGCGCTGACTTCAGGTGAAAAACTATTGGCTAGAAATATATACCTATCGGTATCAGAACGCTGTCTCCCGCTGACGATAAACAAATGCGCGGAAAAAAATTGCTAACAGTGTAGCGTAGCGCAGCTAACAACATAGCGATTACAAACATCTTGATTCAAACAGAACAAGACCGTGTGTTAGAGGCTTGCTTGAATCAAAATGCTCTAGTACGTCAATACGTGGTGGTTAGAAAATAATACAACATACAACCAAGCGAACTCCGTGGACAGAAAATACCCATCAGGAAGCATCACCCATCAAGGCAATAGCTTAATATTAGTGCCTATTTGCACCAAATTAACACTTTCAAAGGTATACACAACAAATACAAGACGTGAAACAAGAATACGAAGAATTGTGGGAGACAAAACATTATACGGCGCGGACAACAAACCTCAACCAGTGCTGAATGACACCGATACGCGAAAGCAGCTAGGGAGGTTAACGATCTGACCAACGAGCGCACGAGCAAGCCGAAAGTGTGCGTGATGCCGCTGACACGTATAAGCCAACCAGCATACAAACAGACAAATACAAACGCATGCAGCAAGCAAACTGGCTTCGTGTAATCGGTAGGCCGTGAATATCTCTGTTATCTTTCGGGTAAATAATACTTTCTAGTTTCTAAAGTTGTCAAAATTTTGTGACGTGATGCAGTTCCTAAAATTTCAGAATTCTGTTCCCTGAAGATTTCTATATTTTCTCGCGAGGCTAGTACCGAGGTTCGGACGCCCAAGGTTTTCCCAGCCTTATATTAACGCTAATCGAAGTCACAGTGAGAAGACGGTGAATCTGCAAACGAACTTTATTTATTTATTTACACACCGCTCACAAGCGGACTTCAACGCAGCAATTAAGAACATTAGGGAACTGGATGTGATAGAACCTTCAGCACAACCGCAAGGCAGCTGCCAGAGAGGACGCATGTCAGTGGAAATTCCAGTTGACCTCCAGGATTCAAACAAATATCAGCCTGACTGGACGGCGTTCCTAGTGAATGTAGCCCACAATAGTAGAGATGGCGCGGATTCATTATACAGCTGCAAGTAAAACTGCGATACTTACGCCAACACACTAACTTTGATGCTAGTGGTTTGTAGTAAATTTACATTCACAAAATAACTTGAACAGACGGTGATACTGGCAGGGTGTTTAGAATTTTGGCGTCGTCAAAGGTGATCTCACTGCAATTTCAATCTTCCAAGGACGTAAGGAAGAAATGTGCGGTAGTTCAATTTCATAGGAATTGGTGCAAAAGTAACGCAGAGTCGCATGCAACGTTATGAAGGTGAAATATAATGATAATTGACGTCATAGACGTGAAAACGCACGTTACCTACTCAAATTTGAACGTAATTAAGCTGGAAAACGCTATTATGATTTCGATAATTGAACTGTTGCTGAAACATGAGTACTAAGCTCTTTGTAAAGCTACAAACGTGTGGGACTGCTATAACCTACTTTAACGTAAGACAGTTCACCATGCTTCGCCACTCGCTGGTACCACTGTTGTTAACTTTCCCATGAAATCAGGATGTACGCTGGAATGGAGACGAGGCGACCTGCTGAAAGAATGACGCTGAGGAACACTCCCAGTTGGTAAGATTATGACGGTTATAACGGCAATTGTGTAGTTCGCCGGTATTGTGCTTCAAGGCCGAAGCAAGTTAATAACGACAATTTATGCGCGAGAAGATTGTTTGCAAATTTTTCATGATATGTTAAAACGCATATAATGAGACAAATGTACATATCTTATCGAATACAACAGTTGCGTTGCAATGAGAAAAATCAGCTGTACCTAAAAATTGTCCGTGTTCTCACTTTTGCTGACAAAAACTCGTCGCCATCTGTTTCGTAAAAAGCATTATGCTGGATTTCCTGACCGATTTTACGTTCTGGAAATGCTTCTATCGGAATTATCGTTGCGGCATACTTATACTCGTATCGCAGAAGCTGCGCGCGCGATTCGAAAAGGGCAAGTAATAACTGCGTGGATATTCAATTTGAAGTTTCTCATATAAATATTCTTGACAACTTTTTTACCTAACAGTCTGCTTACATTTTACCTACGTCCACGTCTGTCTAAAAAATATTCATATATAACAAATTGTGATAACCAAAACCGGTCATCAAACAAGATCAACTGGTGTCGAAACCACTTGTTCTAGCTCTAAAGTATATATTGAACTACCTAAGGGCAAATGCTCTGGGCCCAAAACTTGTGAAGTCCCTTCCAAGGAAGCTGCCATTAAAAGAGCCGAAGATAAACTGGTGGTTCCCAACAATACCCCTCTAACTAAGAACTGCCCTGATAGCACAAAAAACCGAGTTTAAACCGGGTTGAAAACCCTACTTTGTTATATAACAATTATCACTTAATACTACAGGAAATTAAGTATCCTTTACTAACATGCCATTTTTCAGAACTGACGGTTCATTCTATTCATGCATGAACGACATAAACCGTTTTGTTTTAAACGTCGGTAATAGCTGTTTTGGGCGCAATTAGCATCCTTGATTTGCTTCGTAAGTTGAAGTGTCCCGTTTTTTCTTTGGTAGGCGTAAAACTTGTCTTAAGGTTGTCTAAATACGATAGAAATAGCATTGGGAGGATTTAAAGCATGTCTTTCTGCCCTGCATGATGTTTGTATATATTAATTTATGACACTAATTTGCATTAGTGCAAATCCGATTATGGTGGCAGACCGAATATGCGGTCGACCAAATTCGGTGGAATACCATTGTGTTTAGATATATTTTTGTAACCATGTAGGTTTGCGCAAGCATGACATGTTATGCTTTTAAATGCATGTGGTGTACGATCGGTCATAGACCACTGTCCATGGTGAAGAAAGTGAAATTTGCTTGAGTTCAATGGAACTTCCGACATCATTCCGGACGCATTCACGAATGAATCCTTCATTTACTGGAACAACTGTAAGCTTTCTGCCGGATTATCTGAATAAGTTATTTTTGTATCTTGCTTATTAGCTGAGACATTCCACTCCCAATGCGTGGTGAACACTTGATTATTTGTAGGAAGTGCCATTTGCTTGAGGTCAGTGGTATTTCCGACATCCCTTCGAACGCAGTCATGAGCGAATACTATCAATTTGTTACCTATTTACAATATAATATCCATGTATCAATGGTATCTTCTGGTCCTGTACGGCACATGGAGTAAGAGGTAAGTATGCTCCGCTTGCTTTACACAAGTTCGTAGAAAAGAGTTTTCCGGTAAGCTGGTACAACACGTTACCAGCAGCTTTTGTGCAGTTGATTGGCCTAATCGTTTGGCAGCAAGGTTTTGATAGCGGGCAGTGCTGTCTACTGCAGCCATGGGTTTCGGGAACCAGGTTTTTATGTGGGTTTTCAAGTGGGTATTCACCAGGTTTTCAGACCGGGTTTTCAAATGGATATTGTGTTTCAATAACGCACTTGAAAACTCGGTTTAAACCGAGGATAAGCTAGCTTAGACCCAGATTTGTGCCATCAGGATGTTCTATCCCCCTTAAACAATGTATTGGGGGAGTTATTTGGTAAGGTATCTAAATTGGAAGCTGAACAGGCTCAACTAAAAACAAGCTATGCTGTATTCGATCATCTAAAGGACAATCTTATCTCCCTATCTTACATCTTCAAAGTGCCGAAAAGTCCCAAGATGGATAACTTAGAGAGCGCAAGCATGTTTCCCAAAACATTGGCAACGGAAATCACAAAACAGATGTGTTGCACATATAATGCAATCGTATTCAATGTGCCAGATAATCTCCTCCTCGAAGGCTTAAACATTCAACTCACGAGGATTACCATTACAGACCCGACAACATATACCTGCATTCGACTTCGCAAAAAGACTCAAAAGATTTGCTGCACGCTTTTGTTCA
>LUCH01001907.1:57362-103024 GCA_013368495.1 Paragonimus heterotremus | reverse complement strand
GTAATGTAGACTGATGGTACAATGAGCTGGCCCATTTCATGCAACGCCGAAGATCCGGAAGACTTTCATAGGGAGCTGGATGTCCTGCATCCATGATCCACAGAAAATGGGCCGTCGCTCAACGGGTGCAAGTCAAGGACTATGTACACTCATCACAGTGTTGGGACATACCGCATCGGCGAGGCCACCTTAGCAACTGTCCAATAGCAAAGCGACCTGTGTATCGTTGTATTGGATCTCTGTCCTAGTAATACCGTTATGGTGCTGGCGCGGCAAACCACTAGCAGGTTAGTAATACTCGTTAGGGTTTTCGGGAATTCCCCAATCGACAACTTCACATGCATCTGTAACATGCCGGTAAACATAAGATTGGAAGTCAACATTCGTGCGTGCGCGCCGCAATGGAAGGGAGGCTGTGGCGACTTTCTAGAACAGCTTGATTTTTGTTACTATTTTGTTGTACAATTTGACGCCCCATGATGATGCATGTTTGTTTAGCTTAAGTGCATCCCCTATTTCCGCTATCGTAGAAATTCTTCACTTTTCCGTTCCACGCACCACACGCAGAACGTTAGCTGGCTGTACATTATTTTGCTTCTCGGTCATGGCAATACATACAGAGTGCCGCGCTGTTCGTGATGTTCCAAATTGTTGTCATTGGGTAACTCGTGGAAACTAGAGCGAGACTTTGTAGGAGAGTTCCCACAAGGCGTAACCTTTCTAGAAGCTATCCAGAGGAAAGTCGCTAAGAGAGTTGAGGGTCTATTTTCTTTGTCATACTAGGACTGTCTTTCAAAACTGGCACTGTTTCCCGCAATTTGCAGTCGTTTAGGAAATGACCTGATACTGGCATACGAACTCTTATTCCCGCCAAATCATGCTAAAAAAAGCCATTCCGTAATCGTTGAGACGGAGGATTTCAAATGCCATAAGTACGAGGTTTCTATACCAAGTAGTGGCTTCTTATATAGACGACTTAGTTTTGCCGTCTCAGTTGTCCTGACACTGTCAGCCGAATTATTCCAGAAGCAACTAGATGGTTGGGTTATCCCAAGAGGGGCATTGACAACCGGACGCATATAGCACATGTGCCATTATTTTTGTCATTTCCCCTTGTTCTCCCATTTCCCCCTCTCTATTCCCACTTCTTCCCTTCTTCTCCGTACAGCCCTCCCTTTCATTATCCCACTGCTATACGACAACAGGGTGCGGCCTGCCTAGATTCTCCATTACTGCTGGCTTCTGCATCACTAAACACACCTAACATATTCTCACCATTTCAACAGTTCACGTGATCGGAGCAGGTGGACATCATTTTGAGTGATCTAATTTGCTGTGAAACCAAACACCGTGTGCCACCGACTGATACCGAAATGCCTGAAGGGGGAGGTATCATGTGAGAATTACGCCTTCAAAATTGCAGGCAAATAGTGAAACCAGTGAAATCAAGGCCCAGTTTCTGAGCAGTCCTCAATTTGTAACGCCCACAGGCGGCGCAAAAAAAGTCACAGACTTCTTACAGTTCTTCCAGCAGCTTCAAAGTCTTGTGAATCAATTAAATCCTGGAAAATAATAGAACATTTGTTTTACACGTTAACTGCGCAACATGGTCTCATTTTAGAATTCTGCGCTACCATGAGTAAGGCACATCAACCGGATCTGAAGAAGTATGTGCATTCTTATTCCGTTAACTTATTACGTTTTAGGTATCTAGATAAACGTCTCAGATGTGAGTCTTCCTGTCATCAACGTCACACTTATGTTCATTTAACTGTGGTGGAAACCTCACCTATCTATTTTTTATCGTTAGTCGCTGACGCCCACGTTTGATATTGGAGTATCACATCGTCCCCCTGTGATTTCGCTTTCTGCCGTTCCCGGTTTCAGTATGACAACCCAATCCATAATGATGTATTCTGTTACTGCTAATTTTACTGTTTTACTGCCAAATGCGATATTGTGAACCGTCGGAAGCGGCTTATAGTTCCTTCGTAAATGTAGTTCAATGGGCGTCTATAGAAAGTCAGTCCCATTGGATCTGGTAAAAAAATCCGCTATTTAGACCTGAAAGTTCTAAGATTAACTTTCGATTACCTGTGAAGGCGCGGCGCTTTGAGTTGTTTTGGTATGAATCTGTTTTCAGATGTGTTCTGTCCTCTGGCAGGCGTTGGAAAGCAGTTCGAACTGCTCAATCACACGAACCACTTGAAAGATAAATGTGTTATGTGGGTGCGTGTCTAAGATAGCAGTTAACATTCGATCAATGTAGACCCGTAACACCGCTTTGTTCTTCAAGTCCGTTTGGAACAAAAAATGGTAGTTTGGTTGCATGCCCGACTTATAGCAAGGGACAATACGCAAACCTTCTGGGCTGCTGGTTTGATAGTGACTTTTTACACTAGCCAGAATGTGTCAAAAATATCGCATTCGGACGAGCTCCTGTCCGTCAAACCTCAAGACTGTTCCAGTCTGCGGAGATCCGGTGATTTAACAAGAGCATGTACGTTTTTCTTCGTGCGATATCCGAATGTATGTATCGGTTATGTGCATTTGACGGTAACGGCGTGATAGTGACGGTTATAACCTACGGAAACAAATTCGGACACCTGGGAATACTGCAGCTAGGTTTTAAAAGCCTCATGTTCTTTGTGCTTACAAGCGTGACAACAAACAGTGATGTTTGTGCATTTGTTTTCCTCCAACTGTTGTAATGATGGGAGTTCCTTTCTTTTCGCGTGGGAATCATACTTTCATTTAAAATTTTGAATCTTCAGATGTTTCACTAGTTTGGTTTTAGCCTTTTGATTAAGCCAGGCAGCCGTATCAATCCTTATACGTCTTTTTACATCTTCCCTTTGTTAGTGAAGCTGAATGGAAATCGCGAAGTTATTGGCATTCTCCGGGGGTTCGATGCTTTTATGAATGTAGTGATCAATGATGCCATGGAAGTGACCAAAGACGGGCAGCAATCAAGAATCGATATGGCTGTTATTCGTGGTAACAGTATAAATACTGTCGAGGCTATTGATCGAGTGTGAGACTTGTACATTTTCCTTATGTTTGTACAGGTACTTGCCCATTTGTAATAAATGCAATAATCCATTAAATTGTCTGGCTTTGTATTCATCTTTTTGAAGTCCTTTAATGAGCTGCGGCGTATATTCCAGGCCATGAGCAGAGTAAGGTGCGCAGTTTGATTAGTGTCATTTTCCGACCGTCTTCCAGACTGAATAGTTTGCTTAATTTCCCTTACTCAACGTTACCATTCAACACTAGTGTTTAAACCGTTGACTTCAGCTATTCCTTTTTCAGTTGACTTGGACTTCGCGTGGGTTTTTTTGTGGTGTTCGCGGGCTAGTCGTTGACTTGAACGAACGTCTTGAATATTGTATACTGAGATACCTTATTTGGTCTTGTATTATCTAGTGTAGATGTCATCTTAGTAATTTGTCATTCGCTTTTCAAACGTCGATTCTGAACTGTAAAATCCACAAATCTTAGATTTCTTCTTACATGCTTCTTTGCCATCGCTTTACTTATAATGTGGGAGTTTTGCGTTAAGGATGTCCATCTACTATGTGCATGATCACTATCCGTGGAACATTTTGCTTCCTTCAGCAACCATGTAACTACAACAGTACCTAAACCTCATCACTGATCGGTTTTACGTGGTAGAATATGTATTAAGGATTCCCTGCCTATGCAAACAATATCGTGGACGAAAATTTATGTACGGTGGAATACCAGTGCGAAGCTTCATTCAACTTGGTGTCTCTTTCGTGTTTACATACATTAGCCGGTGCCAAACGTTGAATATCCTTCTGGACGATATGAAGTGTTCCTTGTGTGGTGGTTACCAACTGATCGCCAGTTTACTCTAGTTCAGCAAAACTGTACATCCCATCAAATTTGTTAGAATATGTTTTCCGTACAGCGCTCTTTTAGCCAGTGGCTGGCGCAGTCTGATTTTCTCGATCGTTACGGCGCTTCATGACATGTTCAAAAGCGGGACAATTGTTTCTTTGGTTAACTTTCAAAAGAGTCTTAGCATCTTTTTCGGTATTTCCCCGAGCGACTAAGTTTCTTGTAAATCCTAATCGTTTTCATAGCAATCACTGGGAATTGCGCCAGTACATATAGTCGGACCGTCCCAGGGTCCTCGAACGATGCTGTAAGCACTTCATCTCCATAAGTCCTTCCATCATGTATGTTTGCACTTACGTGGAACATACACGGTAGTCACGTACACACGGCTCCTGAAGACCGTCGAGACTCTATCTTCATAAAGATTTCTACAGTCACCGATTACAACATGTGACGGGGTGTGTGGACTACACAGCGTTTCCAAAGACAGCTTACAACGCTGTTAGGTGGGGATATTGGGAGAAAATCTGTTGTGCACGCCTCCTTCCCGATTTCTTTGTTCGATTTTTTGACGTCTTCCAGTTTAATAATCACATAATTACTCCCGGTACCTGATTTTGAACGCGCGGTTGATACGAACATCCGAACACTACATCTACAACATAGTGTTCTGTAGTAGAGAGGGGCCTCCACTCTACTGAGCCCAGTGTGGATATGTGCTGGTGAATTGTCGAACGAGACTGATTTCGTTACTTAGCTTTTCTAATCATGCGATGATCTAAACACTGCCCACACATGGTCGCAACTTTCCAATTTTAGTAGACTTTCAAACCAGTCCTTTTCATAAGAACTCGAGTGTGTCTTTATTGCGACCTCGATTTGAACTCCAGTCCACACTGTCCTCGAATAACTCGATTAACCATCCCCGCGCTGATTTCACATTGAGGACGACTGAGTTGTTATCGTTGTCGACGTCCATTTCCTAGTTAGCTTATCAGTGACTGAAGTCAGAGCGCCTGAGTGTAATCATCACCATGAGTGGCTTTCGCTACACAATGTGAGGTCCAAACAAACACTTTATTTATTATGAACCCGTCATGTGGGTGGTGGTCATTGGGGACCAGCTGTTCAATGCTTCTTAGTCAGGTGGTAGGCTTGTACTAGGTTTACACCCTCATCTCTCGAAAATGGTAAGGGATATGCTAGCAAGGAAGGTTCAAAAACATAAGGCAAAAAACGTTCTGTGTATGATTTTGAATTTGGTCCGAACCAAGCAAAATCTTCAATGTACAGTGCACAAATGAAGCTGGAAAAAAGAGGCCACAGACTACCATGACCCAAGTCTGTGGGGGGCGATTTACCAGACGACGGGGGACTTTGTGTTACCTAATCGAAACAACTTACCATTGACAACGTACTCGTCATCTGTGTTGACGGTGTGCTGTGAGTACGCTGATGACATACCAATTCAAGACTGCCAGCAAGTTTGTGACAGCGTGCACTGCATACGATCACATCACCACAACTTATGGCACCCACGGTACCATTACGTACAGCACGTTTGAATTCATGGCCGCGAAACTGTCGCTCACTAGACTTCTAGCCGCCCGTCTCGTTCAAGTTCGCATCCCTCCATGATCTATGACCGGTACTACAATGCGAGAGACTTATTTGAATGACATCGCGGCTTCCGGCCATCAGAATTTTGCTTATCCGCTTCAAGCTGCTCGTACGGTAACTGCTTCGGAATTCGTTCGTTAGCCATCTCACAAGCATGTGCCAGCCAACGAGACTAGCTGAACGTCAGCATGGGTTCAACCCTTCCGCGTCTTCTCTGTGAAGTATCTCAGTGTTCGGAACCGTGTCCGACAATTAGATATTTAGATAAAAGCGGCTCATATACCACATATTCCGGCGTAACAGTACCCGGATTTCCCTGCCTTACAACAGCTTGGGAAACACCATCACGTAGTAGGTAAGCAGCTTGGTTTTCATCTCTAGACTGCGGTTCTTCCGAATAAGACTCACAATTCGCCTGAATGCAACGCTAGCTCTCGCCATACGAGTTCGGAACTTGCGTTGCACGACCACATATGTTGACAGGTTGCTACCTAAGTAATAGAAGTTTGTATATCTATCCATAAATTCATCATTGGTGCTAATCTCAGGGGCGGGCACAGTGTCTACGTCCAGAGAAGGCTTAAAAGAAGAGAATGCCTTACCTGTATTGTTATCTAACTTAGGCTTGTCCGTCGCAGTCCATTTCCTTTGTCTGTTCACACTGCCAACTACGCACGATAACATTCGAACCCTCGAATACTCAACAGACGTCCGTCTGTGTGGTATATGAGGTGAACACCGGCTGTATTCCGGTCCTTCAATCTTTTCGTTTGATGCCTGTTTTGATGGATATCTGGCATACAATTCATTTGTTTTATAATTGTAGCAATGAATCTGGGTCGAGGAAGAATGGGAGTGTGGAGTAGTATGATATAACTAGTGAATAGTCGCTGAAGTACGCATACATCACACTTGTTCTAGGGTTAGTTCTGATTTATTACGATTGAACGTCCATCTAAGGTCCTTATGCGCAACGCTCAGATTACTCGGTCGCTTCGGGTTGCACCTGGTAGGCCTCCATCTCCTTTCATTCGAAGCACCGTCAATATCCTTTTTGGGTTACCTTCCACTCATGGCGCTGCAGCTGAGGTTTGCTGCATGTCTTTGCTTAAAGCTTCTTATCGACTCACTTATCCTTTGTCTTTCAAGCTGCTGTGTGGTGAGTCGGAGCAAACCAAGTTTCATGCTTCTGATTACTGCTGCAAATGTTCCCATATTAGTGACAGCAGTCTCTCTTTCACCAAAGATTCGCGGTAAGAAATCGTTTTGATTCAACGTACAAGAACATGTCGTACTTCCATCTATTTTCTATATACTCTTGTTCTTTTACTCGCACCGGATCTGCCTTACATTTGTGAACATGAGCGTTTTGCGTCTTTGTACACTCAACGCTCAATTTTTCTGATGCGCATTCTTATAGATGTAACTGGTGCTAACTTACCGTCATCGTCAGCCATAATAACCTGCAGCTTTTTCCAAAGAGAACAAGGATGTTTAGTTTGGTGCTACGCCTTTGAGTGAAATTCATCTGTTTCATTCTGAGGGTATGCAGAATAGAGTTCACACTGATCCTGACCTATACTGCTACCTTGATGTGGTGATCGAGCTTGTGTGTTATTTTGATCCGGCGGGCTACTCTGACTAGGACTTCAGCCCTTCCAGGTGCAACCTTGTCAGACAGGCTAAAGCAGTTACACTCATAGGATTGTATGCCGCATTAGTGATCACATAGAGGTGCTTAGATAGCGAGGTACGATCCTATGGGCATACAGCACAGCTTATTTTTTTGCAGTTGCCACACTGCTCTCCTCCTTATCAGGAAAAAGGTGATTAGAAAATGTACTCTCAAACAAAGAACACTCCGATCGACGAACGGTTGACCCTGACCGCTGGCATATCATCCAATTCGATCGAAAAACATATGGTACCACCCAAAAGCCCAGTGTAGCTTCGAATACATCCACTACGTACAGCAATGCTCAGAACCAGACGTTAATGTTTTCACTGTGCCCTCGGGCTAGATAAGCCCTTCACTGCCAAGTGAGTCAGACTCTTGAGTCACTGCCTCCGGGTAAGGTCCCCGAAGAAAACCCTGTATCCTGTTGTCTCACAGTGGGGTCCCTCATGTCAACTTTCTTCCGCGGCATAAACGACCGGGAAGGATCAAAAGTTACCGTCATCTCGATAATGACATTATTCACTCATCACGGCTTTCTCATTCTATTTTGCCCCCATCCCCACGTTTTCTGCCTTACGTGTGGCTCCGAGCTATAATTGTTTTCCGAAGCCAAGATAACTGGTAAACATTGGCGCTTTCAATTTGCACACTCTCCTACAAGGTCTAAATTATGAAATCTGTTACACCACTTATAAGCAATAGCGACAGGTGATATCTAAGGCCCGTTTTTGTCTCTGGTCTGACTAGCATCGAAGTTGCTATTTGCATAGATTTAAATCCCATAAAACCATTATCGATTGTTTTCCGATACAGTGCAGCCCCATGTCATTCTTGAGCGCTCCTCGCGAAATCTGCATATATTAACATCCTTGCAATTCCACTTGTTCGTTATTCCTAAACCCCACGCCAGCTGTACACTTACTCATAGTGCCCATAGCTATACTGTTTGAAATGGGTAACCCTTGTCTCGCTAGTTGAAAACTGCGAGAATCAAGATTAGAAGGGTACACTGAAATACCGAAAGCAAATACTTCATTGTTTGGTACATTGTGTCTTGCGTGAAAGGGTTTTCAGACACCGAGTCAGATAGACACGAGGATCCCGGCTTGGCGGATGGCAAACGGTAACACAGATAATGCTAACTGTGAACGTTCCTACAGCGCTTTACCAAGTTAGCATATTTCACCTCTGTTGTTCATTCTGCTAGAAAACGTCCAAGCAAAATAGTTTTCCCTTCCTAGACAAGACATTCCTCACTTGAACACTGCCTGTTTTCCACGAGATTTGAGTTGGCAGTAGCACCAACCCTGATTGATTGTCTAGTGAGCTCAGTAGTCAGTCAATCAAATCACTGATGGCAGATTCGAATCTTTGCTACCTATGGTATCAGCGTGGCTCTAGTCTTTCGTTGAAAGTAAAGTGTACAGAGATTCAGTATGCTGAGTCCTTCGGTGTGGCTGTTAAATTTGGTCTGTTCGTGCGGATGATGTTCAATGGCTGTCAGCCTTTTGTCATCGGTGTCTTTGTATTAGTCCAAATATGTATTTAGAGCAACACGTAGACAACTATAGTTGTGGTCGTCAAGTTTTCAGGACAGACTTGTCCAGCATGCCCATAATCGTATTTATTTCATTTCACAGGCTTCGGTTTCGGACTTACAGCGCCGCGCGTTTTTTTCATACATTACTTGGGTTAGGCTAGAATTGACAGTCAAGCGGTAAATATATGACGTGAGTTTCTGGCTTGGTTCCGTGAGGTCTTAATGGCTCCCTGGCTAGGACTCTAAGGATAACGCCTACTTATCGTTAGAAACTGACGGAAATGGTGCAGAGTTGATATTGATGGCACCCTTGTTGTGGGAACTCGTGTACTTAATTTGATATCATTGTACTTCAACATACCAGTGAACAGACGGACATTGGTAGATGCTAGCATCTCGTACTGCCTCTTTATTGCCAACTAGCACTAACCACTAATGGGGCGACGAAATATAACAGCAAGTGGAGTGAAGGACACGGTGCTAATCTATTGACTTCCTAAGAGTCTGATGGCTTACGTATAATTGTTTCTGTACAAAAACCTGACTCAAGACAGCTAGTCGCGACCGCCTCGGGGAAACGCGGATTAGTACGGCTCTTTATTATCATGACTGTGGATTTGCGATTAATCCAATGACTGTGTCTGTATCTGGCAATAGACGAAAGCGTGATTTTGTATGATCTCGGGATAAGGTAATTGGGCAGGGCGGTCACATTTTGAATCCATTTTGGCAAATGTTCCTTCATACTAGGGTACGAGCACCTATCGGTTCTGCCGGTGTAACTTCCGTCGCAGTTACATGCAAATGGATAAATACAGCATGGGTTGGTGTCAATATGTTGCTTTCCGTTTAATGGAGATGGCTTGTGCTTTCTATGATTTTGGCTGCATTGTCGGCTCGCTTGTTCGATGCGGTGAGTGGTTTTGCAGTTCACAGTAAGGAATTGCCACTTTTGAACGATAGTTCAGCGTAGGCATTTTCTACTACTAAACGTTGCTGGCTGTGTCTATCGATAAATCTCACCAAATTTCCCTCAGCCTGCAACGTAGTTATACGTAGTCGAAGTTTGTTCGCTAAACAGTCTAGTGAACAAATAAGTCTAACGTGTGGAAGTTATGTTCAAACTAATGCTTGTTTGTTCTTCATTTGTGTAACGCTTTCAAGGCGAATGTACTGGCCAGGCGGAGTTGATTTTCAATAAACAGACCTTTTTATTGGTCCAACATCCCCGTGATTATTGAGGATTTCCTGAAACTATAAGCACTCATTCTTTTCCCGTTCACATGTGACCGCCAACTTAGCACGACAGGTGTTTGATCGTTTTGCCTTGCCACCGATCGTTTGTGGAGCTTACGTGAATATGAGGTTGTCTTACACATAAGGTTTGTATCGCCGCAACAACGAAATTCCTCTGGTGAATCGCCTATCGTCAGCATAGAAGAATCAGCGAACACCGATCGCAAAGGGTTCCCCAGGACGATTTCAACTATTTGTCGGTAGAACTTATTCTAAGCTCCAAAACTCGTGTTCTTTGTACGTGGTAGTAAAGTTTCAGTAGATACATTGGATTTTACATCAAAGCTTGCTTTATCAAAACTGTTTCGATTTACTCACTCCACCCCGCTTGTCTTATTTGTGTTGCTGGTCGCTGTTGTTTGGTACTGAAAAGCCAATACGAAATGCCAGCATCCACGAGTGTCCATCTTCTCATTACTACGTCCAAATTTGTAAAGGAAACTAACTGTTTCATATTTTATTGTTTACTTTTCTTCCATTGATTGTGGCCTTCAGGCATACTACACCGTAGTTGAGTTAGAGAATACGCCTTTGAGAGGAATACCTCTTCAATATGACCAAGTGGCGAAAATCGCTTAGCAGCATGTCAACTCATCAATCTAAAAAATGACACTCAAGCGTACAGTTGAACACACTGTTCACATTTTTTGGTCCGGATGAAAGATGGTAACGACCCAGTGTTTACTTCAAGTTTTACCCTTGATTGAACGAAGACCACTAGCGTAGTGACCAATGATCGTGTGGCTCGACTAGGGATCCCGACTGCGACTGTGCTTCCCAGCTGATCTGTTCTCTACACATGCTTCTGTGTATGTTTTCCATAGGAGACCCGATGCGAACTCAGTACCATTTTTTTTGGTCCTGCGACCAATTGCGCGCAGTGAATACTTGCTATTCTCCTAACGACTCATCTATTATTCCATTCCTCAAGGTCGTTTCACCTGCACATTTTCGGGTGTCGTTTGATGGACTCGAAGGTTCTGCGCACTTTCACTTGGCGCGTTCTTGAGTGCCGCCGAGTGGGTTGAGGCCCACCTCGTACACTTTTTCTTCCTCCTCTTGGTCACGTTGGTTCAAGACCAGGCTAGAGCTACCTACTAATCATATTTCCAAGCACTAATGGAAATGTATGCGCTCGATTGCTTTTCAAGAAAGGCGTTCTAACTTGTTAGTTGGTGCGCATACTCACTTGTTCACTACACAAGTAGGGTCGCATGAACCATAGTGACAATGAATCAATGATATCCAGCGTGAATCGCCCACGCCATAGACACCGTGATACGCATGAACCTGCTTAGAAATTCAACCGGTCTCATCAACACTATGTCAATTTACCTCACCGACTAGTAGATGCAAACTGTTATTGTCCAGTTTTTACAGCAGTGTGATTTGAACTTCGGACTCCAACCTGATTGATGAACGCCGAAAATCACTTATCGAAGTCGGAACAGTGTCACTGTAATATTTCGTCAACAATTGGAGTGACCTCAACCATGATGACATCAAGCAGAACAGTGTTGTTTTTGGAGGACTAGTGGATTAAATGGAGACGGAATTTATGTTTGATGAATTGCAGAAGGACTTAAAGTTCGTAAGAATTAGCATGTTATATGAAACTTGTGCATACAAGATAAAAACGAGGAATGCTTACCTAACACGAACAAAGGAGGGCAAATTGGAGACAAACCCTGTAACCAATTTTTCCTTTTCTTCTGCGAAAAATATGTTGCACAGTATTGCATCACTATACAAGGTGACTGCTGGTCTCATGAAGTCTGTGGGTTCGTTAAATAATTAAGCAGTAGATGGCTGCTGCGATTTCAAACAGGACACAACATCACGTTTGATTTGTGTTGACAACAATAGATGTAGTACTTGGACGTACTGAGAGATTGAAGCCTCTACGTGAAACTTGTAAGCATTATGATATATACGACATCGACAAACAAGGCTTTTGCCTACCGAAACCAAAAGAAGCTTGTGTTGCATGACGTACATACCCGTTTGTGAGTAATATAGTGCGTATATTCGAAAACAAAGGGACAGGTCTCAAGGCCAGAAAGACGATGCACCTGAAAAAAACTATTGGAACCGTGTGTACGCACTGTGAGAAATGCGACGACAAGGCACTGCTGACCAACGGGTGCGGATACACGTCAGCCATGCAAATGGGTGTACGCGTACATCGTTCTGTTTTCATGTAACACGTAAGGTATTTCGTGCAATAAACAACCTCCCAGACCAAGCGTCCTTCACGGTTACAACACTTGGTATGGAAAGGTGACATGTGCATTACTGGTGGTGTGAAATTCCTGCTGTCGGTCATTTCAGAAAGCACGAAATTCCCGTTGACGTTCATCGCTAATCTCAAAGGAAGACTGAATAACTACTGTATATGTATGAACGTGGTCGACTAGTAATGGTATGGTAAATGAGAACACAAAATTCTCATAATGTTGAATCGATATGATGTCCACTTAAAAAACAGAACGACTTTCTTATCAATGTCTTCAGTCCCTCAAAAATTACAACACCTGGATGCAGGAATAATTACACGACGCAAACTGTTTTACGGAGTCGTCGTTAAACATCACATTTTGTATTAGTTGTGCATGCTATGTTTACTGTAGGCGAAACCTGTGCAAAAAGCGAGTTCTGTTTTGTCTTACTCTACTACCAGTATTACTGGCCTGAATGCGACGTTATCAGCGTGTTAGGTCCGGAGTGAAGTACCCCCCGAAATCTGGGCAACTTATTCAGGTGTTCTAAGTATACCATGGGCAATACCGCCATCGGTCTAACTGAACCCAGCTACGCTTCTGATGGTGTTTTTTTTACCGTCTCAGTTAGGTAAATTAAATACCTTGGTGGTTGACAATGAAATGCAATGTATGACAGAATTCGCTGGTGTCAGTGGTATGAGTGACAAGGATGCGAATCAAGAAAAAAGTAGATCAGACGAGTCCGGGATAATGCCTCTGAAGGTTTGCGGCAGTTTGTATTGCACGTAGGTGACTGGTTTGCATTACAGAATTCGCATACCGTATTAAGGAGAGATTGTTAACACCAACTTTTGGACCATTTTACTCACTAAATAACATGTGCATTTAATCACACTCCGAAGAGGAGTTACGGCGAGTTTTCTTCTAATTCCATGGCATTACTAGCAATCTCAACGTTGTTGTATTGCTTCTACACTTTACGGTTCAAATCGATCAGTTTTCGCACTTTCACTTTCGCTCTATTCGCGATTTGAGATATACACCACTCAAGCGGGGACTATCCTCACTCAAGAACATGTCTTCATTTTCCCTTCGGTGAATTTTCTAAATGGGGATGGGGCCAGTACGTACTTACCGATTTTGTAAGTAGCTGCTTGGCAAATATAACATTGATAAACCATCAGTGAGGGTGCAGTCTTCAGATCTTCGGTCAACTGTGTCCACAAAAGCTATCTGGGTTGCGTTACTGCACTGTACATTGGCGATCCCTTCTGGTGACCTTTGTGCATATGGAACACTCCTCTGAACAGTACACCAATGTGTTGTTGCATAGCTTTGATTCACGAGTTGTCATCGCACCATTGCCGAGCTTTTTTCTATGTATTGTATATACCACTGCAAGTGATGTAGTCTCTTGTTTCAAAAGATTCTGTTGTAAAAGTTCCACAAAAGTCGAGTCCATCCAATCTTTGAGATATTTATTGACAGTAAAGATCATTCTAGGTGAAGCCGAATTCTAATTGCACAACCTTATTGATTCGAGCCAAAACAGTGGGTAGTTGTCAGATAAAATCCAATTCTAGATAAATGTCAATCAGCCAATTACCCTTTGTTTGGGCCAAACTAGACGCCTGCCGATCAAGTTAAGTAGCGAGCAGCCGGTTACTGAGTGATAAACAGTCAAGACGAAGTATCCGAGTTTGAAACGTTTTAATTTCCGGTCAACCGGTCCGCATTGTTCGTCTTACATAGTGAGGTCGCTTGTATCATTGTGTTGTCCAAGGAGCGTATGGATGTCAAACTCGATTTTATCCAAACCGATTTGGGAATATGGGATGTTTCCCACTATCAGGTTAACGCAGCAACCTCAGGTATTCAGACCTTATAGTAGTAGTGTGGGTTGTGTTGTCGTTGGCTTTGACAGTAACACATACAGTGATTAGCTGGGAATATATGGGGAAGGGTCAGTTGTTTTACGGATGTGGGCATGTTATTGATTCTGAGCCAACTAACTCTGAAAGTTTACTTTCATCCACCACTGACATCGAGCAGTGTGTGATGCTGTCGAAGCTCCGAGTCATTCCAGGGGCGCGGCTGGCCTGATGTATGTGGCATTTTTGTAACTTCGACTGTCAGTTCCAACTATGCATTGTCAGGCAGTGACATTACTTGCACTAGTAATCTATCCGAAGCAGGTTTCTGGCGAAGACAACCGTAGGATCGCGCACTTCTGTGATGACTATTTTTTGCTTTAACGAAAGATGAAACTTGGTTTTAATGCTTCCTTTCGAAAGTAATCTTCTGAGGCTGTTTTATCCAGCTTCACTGACGATTGCACGAGTTCTCTTCACAGATCGTGGACTTGTAACTTCATGAGTTTCTTGATGATCTCCACAGTTAGGTCTATTCTGCCGATTTTTTTTACATGATTCATGGAATTCGAGAAAATCCAACTACAAATTCCCTTTAGAACAAACTAGTTTCCAACACACTCATTGTCCATCGTTCTTTCAAAGTTCGCTTTTCCAATCTATACGTGGTTGTTCCTTCCTAGCTTGATAGATTTCTCTTGATATATTCACTGAAATGTAGTTCACAATTTTTATTAATTGGCCTCTTTGTAAGTGACAAAAGTGAACACACAGTAACCTATTCTTAGACCAAGTGATCACTTCAAAAACAAACACCCATCTTCCATAGATTGATGTCATGTGTAACTAGTTGAACTATAGCTGAGCTGAAAAGATATTTGATAGGTACAGCCTGATTGCAAGCAAGCAACATTGTTACTACCTTATATTCGAACACTGGTGCCGACTCTAGCCAAATTGCTCGTTTGTATCACTTGCAAGTCTCTAGTCTGCCGTGTTGAATAAGCAATGACATCGTAGAATACATTCTTGTTTATCTGTGTACCAAACAGAGTGATTTTTTAGTGTCCTTGTGAATAGACTTTAATGAAGTGATTTAGTCCAGTAGTACGTAAGCTGACGTACGCTGTGATCTAAATGTGTATGCTTCGTTTTGCTCTAGAGCTGTGTACTCTCAATCTTTACCTAAACAAGATCCCGTGTCGTTCGTTAGTTTACAACTTATATTATCAAAGTACATTTTCAAATTAGTTGTGGGTTTACAGTTAACTGATGTTCGGTTGCTTCTAACGAACTGACAAATCTTGATTATCAGTGCACTATATTTCGTCTCAGTAAATAGCAAAGCGGTTGATTTAACCAGTCAAACGCAGTTTACGCTGGTGATTTGGGTCAATAAACACGCCCACTTAATAAGTATGGTTATTACGTGATTTGGCTACTTCTAACAACAAGGAGTAGAAGTTTGTCTGAATGCCTGCACTAAGAAACGCTGACTGAAACGAGACAGAGGCAAAATCAACACTCGTCCTGTGCGAGGAAAACCATGAACGGATGACTAGAATCTGACCTTATGCCCATTCGAATAATAACCAGTTGAGTAAGGATCAAGACAACCGTGGAGTGTATATGAGTGTTTATGATCAGAATTGTGTACGACATGTCAGTTTTAGTTAAAAACAATCAGCCGTGGTGATAATAGTCTCCTAGACAGCAAAAACAAACTATAACCGATTGTTTGGCTAATTCGAATATCGAGGTATTTGCTATTCATCCAGGAAATAAAATTTCTCGTTTGTTGAGCTGCATATCAATGTCTCCATTAGGTTTTTCTTGATTATCGCATTCAGTAAATGGTTCCAAATACATCCTTACAACTCTGACGAGAAGTTGCCTTTTAATTATTTAGTCCCAACCTTCACTAATATTTCCTCATGTCTACAACATTCTTACCGCTAGCCCGATTCCCAGGCTACTCGATCGGCTAACACAATGATATTGAACAGGTCTTCACATCAAAGAGGAACTGTTTCCCTGTAGGTATCCGCCGAGAAATCGATGCTATTATTGCAAAAACCTTCGGAGTTCAAGACCGATGACTGGGGTTCCCATAAAGGTCGTACGGGTTATATTGTCCAGCCTTCGTGCCGATTCAGGCAACAACAATGCATTTCTGCCCGCTTTTTCTACACATACGCTTCTGTTCATGTCTGCTATGAACGTTTTGGTCCAGGTTCGGTACTCATCGCTTCAGTCGTGCAACTCAGTGAACGTGGCAGATGCTTGTGCTCTACTGACGAGTCGCAGTCATCAGTTCGATCCCCAAGATCGTATCCCCACTCAAATATTTGAGAAACCTCTCGAACGGCACTTCTTCAAGTGTCATCTAAGCATTAGCCTATCAAACGTTTCTTCTGGTTGCTGCCGTTGATCTTAGGCCATAATTAGCCCCCATATTTCCAAACATTTTTGAAACTTTACGGCTTGGTTCCAAACCTCATTGTATTCTGTTAGTTCGATGCTGATTTGAATCGTAACTGGATTATCCTACAGGAGTGATGTCTACACCACTTAACGGTCGATGGTCACACGCAACCCTTCTGAGCACTATAGGTTTTCTAATTGCACTTTCTTGTAATACACATTAATCCCTCGTAAGCATGTTTTATCTGTCTTATAATGAGCTTCGGACGGCCTGCTATCAGAGTGGACTAGTGACTTTCTTTATTAAATGACAAACCAGCAGCTTTGATGTCCCTGGTGTATACTTAAGAGGTTCATTATCCAGAGTGAAACACAGCATCAGTAGTCAAATATATTTTTTGGCTTAGGCACTAACTGTGGGCATATTTTGTATTGGCACTTTGAAGAAATTTCAAACACCGGGTTCTCTTTAATAACTTCATCAGTGCAAAAAGAAATGTTAGGATATATTAATATTTCCTTTATTCTCATCAGTCCCAAACGTGAAACATGCGAGTTATATATGACACAAATAAAGATAGACGGAGTATGGACACGTATACAGTCACACCATATATTATGTCACCCCAACCACGGCAACCCTATGGGTTACTTCAACCACTTTTATGCACATAGCGCCGGCTGGTGTGTCTTGATCCACATGGCTTTGCTAAAGGCCAGCAGCTTCAGGTTCTCATGGCGTAACGATATTTTGAATGATCTAGGTGGGTCAACCTGCTCACCTGTTATCATGAGGTTTCTGAAAATCGATGATGCGGAACCTCTAGTAAAGGAACCACTGGTTTCAGATCGTTGTGTCATGAGTTATGTTAACCAGTTCGAGACGTATTCTGCCACTCAGTGAGATAACTGTCGGTCTGTTCTGTCTATGTAAACGTCATCGCAACTGCAAGTGAGAGACAGAATGGTCAGACAAACTGCTTTCGCGATTGTGTAGAACTGGTCCTTTGGTGGTTTGAACCAATCTTAGTTGGGCAGTCACACATGTGCGGGATAGGGCAGACTCCAATTTGTACTTGATGTCGTTTGTCAGATGATCGCCTTTGAATTTCCAAAATAGAAATGTATCTTTCTTTTGAGCTGTTTACACTGGTTCAGTGCAATTGTTTATCCTGGTGTGAGTGTCCATGAACTTTTCAGGATATCCGTTTGTCATTAACGTTTTTCTCAACACTTCTTGTTACATCCGCAGCTTATCAGTGGTGCAAATACACCTAGCTCTATGAAGTAAGGTTTCGACCAAACCCCGCTTGTATGCTATCGGGGCAAAGATGACGAACTGAAGATATTGTCCGCCCCATGTTGCTTTGCGGTGGACCGTTCGCCGTAATGTCTCATCCTCACGCCTGGTGATGAGTACATCTAAGAAAACTAAACTGCCGTTTAATTCCCTTTCCTGGGACAAGGATAGGTTTGGATGAATAGAATTAAAAAGTTAAAAAATAAATCAAAATGATCAGTATCCGTAAAAATCAAAATATGAACATACCGTTTGTACAATAAGGCTATGGCAGTAGTACCTGGGACTTGCCGTTCTATCATTCCCAAAAAGATGTCAACTAATGTTGGGCCTAACGGACTACCCATAGCAACCCTGTCTATTTGTCCATAAGAAATCCCTTCAAAATTGAACCTGATGTTTTATTTACACAGTAAAATGAGATCCTTAAGCTGTTCCGGTGGAATACCTATATCACAGTTTTGGCTGGAAATAAAATCACACAAAAACTCAACCGACTCACGTAGAGGAATGTTCGTAAAAGGGGGATCAATGTCAGTGGAATATATAGCTTGCGAACTCACCGACACGCGTTCTAATGTAACTGCTGGTTCAAAAAATCCTTCAGGCAACGAAGCGGATAAAACTTTTCGAATAGAGTTCAAAATTTCAACCACCCGTCAAACAACTTTATGGTATTTTGAATTGTTTACACACAAAATTAACATCAGGGGTCCTCTATCCATGTGTATTTTTAGTTCATCTCTCATTCGTGGTGTTTCCGTGCCCATTGGCTTCATGTGCCTATATTGATTTTCAGATAAATGGCCGTGCAATAGCAGTGTCTGGAGTTTCCCCCCTGCTTGCTTTTCCAGCAATATGTTATTTTCAGTTGTTTTATCTTTCTTAAACTTTCGATGGTCTTCTGAAATGATGTTCATTTTCGTCATATAATCGTCCGTGCTCATGAGGACAACACCAAAACCTTCATCCAGCTCAGAATAAAGGTGTAACAAACAGCTTATCCTAAAATGATACTTATGTCTGAACAACGTTTCCTCTGTTACTTGACGCGTGTTCTGACTTGTTAGTTACAATCATTAGTACTGTCACTTTCAGCGTTGTATTGTGCTACTTTGCAGTAAATTTAATTTTTTGGTTTATGGACGCAAAATAAAGTAAACTTTGGAAGCCAAACAAATTGATTCTGACTTTGAAAAACAAGCTGCTAGTGGTATATTGCACGATCTCTGTTCGAACTAATTTCGCTGTATCTTATCAAGTACATACTGCAGAAGTCAAAATTACAAAATATAATCCTGATTTGCACTACTTATGAGTAGTCTATTTTTCTGGCGACAGTTTTCCACCTAACTTGTTGAGTAGTCCCGATCACCAATGTGAGCAATCTGCACGTATGAAGCTCCCACAATAATATATATAGGGCCATAAATATCCAAGTCAAGCCACCGATGTTTTGGCAAGAAAATGAATGACACATAATCGCGAATGGAACGCTGGGTCCAGATAGCCACTTTTGGAAATCCTATCGAGCGATCTTACGGCTGTGACAGTCCTCACGCAACTCAATGTGCACATACGCAGTCTCCATCCGCTCCGCGCTGTCGCTTAGACGGACATCACCTTATGCACCGTTCACGTGTGTTTGATCTGAATCATACGGCTAGTTCACTCAATTATATGTATTTGTTCATAACAACCTGTAACTTGTTATTGGTAATGAATAGGCTGGATCGGTCTTGACCAGCGTTTGGGCGTATCGAGATCGGGAGATCCAAACGATAATAGGATTGAAAAGGATAAGAAAGGCTGTGAAAGCCGGGGACCAAAGTGTTTGAAACTTATGGGGTTCAGAAACATATTCTTGGGAGTAAACACTTCAGAGTACTTAGTAGAGAGGATCAGCCGCCCCGAAGATTGCAGCAACAAGATAATCTTCCTCTGTGGCGTATATATCATGGCAGCTTTTTGCTAGAAGGTAGAGAGCGTAAGATCCAAACATTTGAGATTCACTCTACTTTTAACTGAACTTCATTATTAGACAAAGTACAATCAGATATGCGGTGCTGTATGTGACTTAGTCATACGGGAAGTCAAGTTATTTGGTTTGATGATTACTAGTTCACATCTTGAAGAAATGCTCGAAATCAGGACAGCAAAGAATCAATTATCTGTCAAAATGATACATACTGAAAAAATGAAAGATGTATTCCTAATACCGAACAGAAGACCCAAAAGATAGGCTTAATGCATTGCTTTGGAATCTCTTTCTTTTCTTAGGATCGCTGAGTCAGGACACTGGCACTGGCAAGACGATAACCCAAGAGCTCGAGAATGGTCTGATAATTAAAGAGAAACACATAACTCGTTCCTTTTCTTGATCAGCTTGCTTGCCAACGAAAACATCTGTGGCTATTTTAACTGCGAGTCAAAAAAGGCAAGAGCTCAAACCTGACATTGCTAGTCCTAAAGAAACGTTGAAGGTGGTTAATAACAGTATTTGTATCATTCGTATATCACTGGAGTAATTTAAAGTGGAACAAAGTGGAGTGGTACTGCATTCAAAGCATGTGATGACAGCATATTCTATTGAAAGCAGTTTTAATTTGTCCTTATGAAGCCCACTAGTGCATTCATCTTCAACGTGTTCATTTAGAAAATGGTTGGCCTGACACGTATGATTCATGTCAGTTGCGATCAGGTCGGTGGCATTCGCTCTCTCTCTCGGTAACCCACGTAAATGTACACCCAGAGCTGATTCACTCTAACTAATTCCTAATGGTTCATATGATTGAGTTCAGCAACCCTAAATCTTGCATTTGCGCACACAAATCTTTGTTTACATAAGTTCACACAGACTTCGACTACCGTTCTGTTCCGTACAATTATTATGACTTAGTTTGAAATTCAGATCTCATATGGCCAAGAAACAAACTGAATTCTTGGGTCGGTGTTTTACTGGACTAGGTCGAATAGAGAGTACTTCAATATCCAGTGGAATATCTAAAAGTATCTGTGTGATAAGACCAGAGTCAACAGCGGATGGATCATGGACAGTATGGGAGAACGAACGAGTCATCACCGAGTAAAATTAGTCCAGTTTTCGAGAAGTGACAGGTGAAAATCCACGACATAAAACGTCACCTAAACAGACAGAGGCAGGTATAAGTGCATAGGACTTTAAATGAAAGTCCTACTGCGTTGTGGTCTGGGACTCTAGCCCATAAACGCGACAAACTGAACAGGAAAAATCTTGATTTATCGAGAAACTTCTACTTGTGGTAACACTCATGAGTATGATGCACCTTGCATACAAATATTTTTGAGTACATCGTTGGATCGTACGAAAAAGCCACTAGATGGCTACTGTAACGACTATAATAAAGAATATTTCTAATAGCCACTCTCTACTGTACACTTTCGAAGATTTTGTCTCTCTATCTACTTCTGTTTTATTCAAGTTGTTGATTTCATGTTTCCGTCCCGGAGCTAAATCCAAACCCACTAGGTACCTCGCTAGCTTGACGTATTTTCCCTCTACACTCTGTCTTTCAAGGGTCGATAACAGTGCACGGAGTCAACGTAGAGAATCTTCGTTTTCAGTGTGGTACGTGTTTCAATAATGAGAAGCAGGCTGAATGTTATTCTGTCAGAATTTTCAACACTCCGATTTGTGCATAGAAGCCCATGAACTTATGTTGAAAACCGAGGAAACATTCCACCTGGGCAGTGGCAATAACGGGGCATATGTAAACACGCATGCATGTACTCGGCTGTGTATTTCTGTCCTGTATGTGACTGCTGCAATAAAGCAATCTGTGATGTCAGCAGCCTTTCGGACACTAGTGATATCCTAATCAGTTCAAGGTTAAGGTGCCTTGGCCATCGCCATTCGAAAATGACGATCCTCTGTCTTTTAACGAAGAAATCTGATAGCCTCGTGAACGCTCGCAAAGAGATGTACGAAAGTGATGTGTGGTGTGACATGAAGAGGTCCTGTGAGGTTCCATCCGACCTATCCTGCTAACTTGATGTGGTGGTCGGACTTATGTATTGTTTTAATCCGGCGGGCTATGCTGACAAGCACTTCAGTCCTTCCAGGTGCAACTTTGTCAGGCAAGCCAAAGGGGAGTAGTCAAACGAAAAGCAGTTACACTCATTGTATGTCGCACTACTGATCGCGTAGGATTGCTTAGGTAGCGAGGCACGATCCTATGGGCATACAGCAGAACTATTTTTATAGTTGCGGGACTGCTGTCTTCCGTATCAGAACGAAGGGGGTTAGAAAATGTACCCTCAAACAAAGAGCACTCCTATCGCCCAACAGTTGGCCGTAACCGTCGGCCCACTATTCAATATGGTCGAAAAACGTCCGGTATCGTTCGAAAGCGTGATGTAAATTCGAATACAGCCATTGCATGTAGCAGCGCTCAGAATCAGACATTAATGTCATTGTGCATTACGTCCTCGGACTAGACAACCCCCTCACTGCCAAGTGAGTCAGACTCTTGAGTCATCGGCTCCTGGTAGGGCCCCCCAAGAAAATCCTGTATCCTGTTGTCTCACAGGTCAAACTTTTGAGCCAGAGACTCTGGGTGGGTTCCCTCATGTCAACCCTCTTCCGCGGCATAAACGACCGCGAAGTATCAGAAGTTATCGTTCTCTTGACAATGACATTACTAGCCGATCTCCACTTTCTCCTACTGTTTTACTCCTATTTCTTCTGCCTTCCATATGCCTTCGGGCGATAATTGTTCTCTGAGACCAATACGACTGGTAAACATTGACGTTTCCAATGTCCACACTGTCCGACAAATCGGTCAGCAAGCTGCTCTGGCTAATACTCTCTCAAGTCTGGAGCTTGATGTGTACTGTGTGTTGCAGACGCGTGTCTACGATTCTAGCACCTCTAGATAACTCTCTCTTAGGGTTTATGGTGACGTCGAAGCCGGTCAAGTTGGAGTGAGAATCGCATTGAGTTCCAGAGCAGAGCAGTGTTTCTTCGACTGGATCCTAGTGAACAATCGCTTACTCGCTGTCAAGCTCCATACATCGGTCATAGTCTGTCGATGGAAATCAGAACAACGTTGTTTATTCATTAAGTCGGAGTATGCTGCTACGAACAGTTGTTCGGATGCTACAAAAGGTGGGTTCTATGACGCTTTCTTTGATCTTCTGTGGTAAACTAAACAATCTGACATCATCATGTTAGTGAGGGATTTGAATGCTCAGCGTGGTCGTTTTTATCCAAAAGAGAAGCGGCTAGGAGATATCTTCAGTTTCCGGTCACAACGTACTGACAATGATGAACGACTGTTGCAGCTGTGGGCACCCCCCAGTCTCCATATTTTGACCACTACGTTCCGACACAAGATGTAGCATTGCGTTACATGCAGACCTCCGTGTAATCCTCAGCCGTGGAGACATTTGAATCATACAGGAGTTAGTTACAGGTGGCGACACTCCGTCAAGGACCGTCGTGCACTTTGGAGCAACCACCTGGACTCGACCATGCTGTTGTGCGTGCCCGCTTTGTTTTGTCATTTGGCTAGAGGACATACGTTCATAAATACGAGATATTTAACTGACATTCGAACAAGGAGAGTGTGAGGAACAAATAGCAGTAACTGTGGAAGCTTGTTGGGGGTTGGAAGAAGGTTGGTATCTTGTTCCGGAAAGAGTTCCAGTTCTGGTATATTGCCATCCACCCGCTGCGTTGCGGTACATGCTTTTGAGCTAAATGCCCTGGTTGAGAACCCTAATCGTTCTCCTGTCTAGGTCTGGGCACCCTGGCAGTATCCCAGCCCATGAATAATCACAACACCAGTAATTCCATACTGCATCGGCCGTCTCGTAGTATAAACCGGGTTGCCCTATCTGTTGCATAGAGCAGGTTGGATAGGCGAAAATATGCTTTTGCTGACCCCTCCCCACTGTCTTATCAAAGTTAGCTCCGAGGCCCTTTCCGACCTCCATTTCAGATAATTACTCTGCAGGTCCCACAACAGATGTAGCTAACCGTGGTAACACTGAGCCGGTAAGTTTCGTCCCTTGTCACTCAGTTTCAGGCCTCTCTCGTTCCTTGCTTAGCCACAGAATGGGAGTTAATATAGGTGCTTTTAACATTCGCACTCTAAAACAGATAGGTCAACAGGCCGCTCTTGCACGAACGTTAGACTCATTGCATGTCGATATCTGCTGTATCTCGGAAACCAGAATCCAGGACAGTAGTCAACGTATGGAACTAACAGCACCCGCATTGTCTACCCGATACTGGTTATACACTTCGGGTGACTCCACAGCCGCTGTTATAGGTCAGGCTAGAGTAGGTATAGTCCTTAGCTCGACGGCCGCAGCCTCATTGATAGATTGGATTCCTGTTTTACAGTAGACTTTGTGCTGTCCGCTTGACAGGTTCCGTTAAGGCCAACTCTAGACACAAGACTTTCAGAAATTTATTCATTGTGTCTGCTTATGTTCCTATTGACTGTAGTGACGTCGGCGTCAAGGACTCATTTTACTCGGATCTGGCCTTTCTCCTTCGATCGACACGTGGCTCTGATATAGCTGTTCTGGCAGGAGATGTGAATGCCCAGGTGGATCACCTTCGGGAAGGCGAATCTCGTTTAGGTGGCAGGTATTGGATAGCGTCACATCGGTCAGATTATGGCACACGATTGTTGCAGCTGTGCACTGAGTATAAGCTATTTTTAGCCAGCACTAGTTTTAGATATCGTTCACGTCATTGCTATACTTGGCGCCCACCTGCTCCGAATCAGGCCTGGTCTCAGATAGGCCACATAGCTGTTAGTTATGGGTGGCGTGGTTCGATCCAGGAAGGTCGTTCTTATTAGAGCGTCGTCGTTTTGTTCTTACTTTTGCTGAACAACGATCCCACTGACAGCAACGATTAGCTGTTGAGAAACCGGCCTTACAATCGGTAAAGCATAAGTACTACACCAGCTTAGAAAGCTGCCTTAATGGTACTTACTCCGAAGATCTTAATAGCTGCTGGACTGAAATTTCACAGGCCATACAGAAAGTAGGTACTGTAGCAAACGGGACAAGGGTACATGGGCTAAACCAACATTGGATTTCAGAGAAATCCCTTGAGTTGTTAGAAGCCAGAAGGAAGGTTCCTCCTGGTAGTTCACATAACAATTCCAGAAGAGATCTCCAAGAAGCTGAAACGTCGTCTAAAAGCTGATCGTGAGGCTTGGTTAGTGAAAAAATTTAAGGAAATGGAAACCGCTTTTGCCTCAGGGAACACCGGCAAACTCTTTTAACTGATCTGTGCTACTGGTCCCAGGCGACCGTCTGTTAGTGAAGCTATCAGCGAGGAAGATGGAACACTCATCTACAATAAGTTCAGAAGGTTAGAGCCTTGGGCGGAACACTTTGAAGGTCAATTTAGCTGGCCTCCTGCTTCCTTTGTGTTACCGCCGCAAACTTGTACTGTAGCAACCTCGTCGGTAAATTTGGAACCACACACTGAGACTGAGGTTCGCAATTTTACTTCGTCCATCAATAGTAATAGGGATGCTGGTTCAGACCCCGTGCTGAGGTCACTCGATAATAGTCCCCATATTCAGGAAGGGAGCCCGGATCTCTTATGAAAAACATAGGGGGATTAGTTTGACCCTAGTCATTTCAAGGGTTCTGGCATCCATTATACTTCGTCGACTCACTGCAGCTCGTGAGGTAAACATTAGAGAAGAACAGACAAGGTTTCGCTCTGGGCGGGGTTGTATAGAGCACATTTTTATCTTTCGTCAAATTCTGGAGCGGCGTCATGTGTACCGTCGGCCAACAATTGCCGTATTTCTCGACTATAAAGGTGCGTTCGATTCGGTGGATCGATCTACACTTTCAGAGTTGCTTAAATGCGAGGGTGTACAGACTAAGTATGCGACCATACTGTCGGCGCTTTATTCCCATACTTCAGCTCAGGTTAGGGTTTACGGTGAGCTGTCTGATAGTTTCAACACCATGAGCGACGTACGTCAAGGCTGACACCTTTCACCATTTTTGTTCAATTTCGTCATAGACGAAATAACGGATGACTGTCTGCGGCATTTAAATGGTGCCAGCGTGGATCTCATACCCGGTGGAATGTTGGTTGATCTTGATTATACTGACGACAAGGTGTTGATGTTTGACGACTTTCAAGCGGCAGAAACAACGCTAAACGCTGTTTCGCGTTCTGCCAAGTACTTCGAAATGTGATTTGCAGCCTCTAAATGCAAAGTGCTCCTGGAAGATTGTTGTGATTACGCAGATTTATTGTTTGATAATGAGGTCATGGAGGTTGTTAACCGGTTTGTGTTTCTAAGAGACTGCATCAGCGGCGGCGGCGGAGGTGTAGGAAATGAAATAGGAGCGCGTATTTCCAAGGCTATGGCGGTGTTGGTTAATCTGAGACACCTATGGCGACAGAGAGGTATGTCTCTGAAGCTTAAGGGTCGCGTATATCAGACAACAGTAAGGGCTCCGTTGCTTTACGGCAGCGAAACCTCATCGCTCATGGTAAAGGACCTGAACCGTCTTCAGGTATTTGACCACCGATATCTACTTTCAATCGCTCGTGTCGGGTGGTCCCAGCGAGTAAGCAATAAGGAGGTTAGGAAGCGAGTGTTTACCACTGATTGTCAAACGGGCTCTTCTGTTCAGTCACCACATTTGCACAGACTTAGATGGTTAGGTCATGTACTGAGGATGCCGGCTAGTCGTTTGCCATACTGAGCACTGTTTGCCAACGCTGCAACTGACCGGCGTAATGGGTTCGTCTTCTGGGTTGGGACACTCCCGACTCACATATTCGGTGGTCGGAGACTTTAGGTGAGATGGCGGTTAACCGAGCTCAGTGACGTGAATATTGTCGTTGTTTGTCCGAGTTGTCAATGAAGTGAGTGCACTTAATGACGCGGGGAGGTGAAAGCTGTGAGGAAGCTGTCTTGCTGATGACGCCTTACTTTCACTTACAGCTCGGTTGTTTGTTTACAAGGTGTAGGCGTCCTGATGTTGTATGTTTGAATATAAACGCAGCTGTCTCTAGTAGTTAGGTCTTTTCCCGTCCCCTTCTTTTTTCTTCCCTCTCCATATACAGGGTTCGTTTTTTTCCTTCACGGTTTAGTGGTGGTTAAGCATCAGTATGAACCGCTGATGTATTGCTGTCTATAGTGACGATGATGGTGTTGTTAAGAGGTATGTTCCGAAGAAGCTGTTCAGTTGCAACAGAACTGGATTTCAGTCACCTCGATAAAACTCATGAACAAGCGTCGCTTGATTCTAACTGGTTCTGAATAGAATGACCACCGTCGAGAACTTAACCGTAAGCTTACTGAAAGCTTGCAAAGACCATGAGCACCACTTGGCGGAACAGTCGAAAGATGTGGAAACAACCTTTTAATCTTAGTATAGCAGAAGACATTTTTCCCTGATTCGTGGTCATACTGACCGTCGAGTCAGTGTAAGGGAGACCATATGCAAAGAAATATGGTTCGCTTGTTACCAGCTAATCGCGCTGACTTGACTGGTAAGTTGAACATTCTGAGGGACAGTTCGGCAGGCCTCAGTCATACCATGTAGACGACGGGTCCCGAATGGTCAGTTATTGCGTTTCAGACGGCCCTCCGTTGGTAGCAGATGTGTCCTTGCTTCTCCCTAGTGCTAGGTTGACCGACCTGGAATACGCGGACAACATTGTCTTACTCAGCCGCTCTGTTGAAGACATGTAGACCGTGTTGAACAAGGTGAGTGACCGGGCTGATTGTATGGAATGCACTTTGTACTTTCAAAGTACTGCTTCAAGACTGAGGCACTTCAACTCCTACTTTCTTCATTGCAGGTAATCCGCTTGAGACTGTGAACAGTTTCACATACTTGGGTAACACTATCTTGTCAGCCTGTAATATTGATTATGAGATATCAACGAGAAATGCAACGGCACGAGTTGCCTTTGCCAGCCTACGTCATCTGTGGCGTCGAAAAGACGTCCGGTTGTGGCTGAAGGGAAGGGTATATAATGCCTGTGTGCGTTCCGTTTTGCTTTATAGTTGAGAAAAATGGCCTATTTACAAAGAAGATATCAACAGACTTGCTGTAATTGACCATCGATGTCTCCGCCACATACTCCATATTAAATGGACTGATCGCGTGATCAATGTGGTAGTTCGCCGGCGCGTATTCTGGAACGGTCTGGATGCGCGATCAATTGGTCAACTAATCACGTTGCACAGCTTGCGATGGTGGGGTCACGTACTCCGTATGTCATCTGATCGTTTACCGTACTGGGCATTATATGCTGAGGCCACCGACGGTTGGGTAAAACCGCGTGGTGGTCAAGCAACAAGGTGGTCACGAAATATGAAGACCTTGACTGCTCCATTGAGCAAAGTGGGTAGATGTCGCTTTTCTGGATGGGGTCCTCGTGGTCACTCAAACCGCTGGGTAAAGACGCTATCCGAGATGGCGGTATGTCGCCGTCAATGGCGTGCCTGCATCCATATCATTTCTAGTTCTTCCGATCAGTCTTCTTTTATTGATTTTCAACCTTCTTAGTAGCTTCTTCTTTTAGGATATCTCACGTCAATGTTGAGGTGGGCGGCAGCCCGAGTCAAAGTAACTTCTGATCGGACTCATGATCGTTGTGTTGTTGATGGTGTATCTGACCGTCGAAGTTACAACACTTGACGTCGTTCGCAATCATCGTATCGCATTCGGACTAATGACAAATGGCAATCATTCTCACGATAAATAGCAAAGTGTGCACTGAGATCTGAACAAATCAAACGCACCCTGTTCCGTTTATAAAGAGAACTCATCAAATTTCAGCAAATGCCAATGAAATTATTGAAAAGGTTTGTCAGTATGGCTGGGTATATGGTTTATGTTGATATGTATATCAAATCGGTGCTGAAAAATGCGGCACACCTCTCGAGTGTGCTTAAAGTGGCTTGTGTAGCAGCTCGCGTACAAAGACACATATTGAAACTTGTGAGGCCATCAGTGGTGTTCCTGCTACTCAAAGCTGGACAAGATAACATGAAACTAATTTTCGAGAAAATTACAAAGATGAAGGACAATCGATTGCCTAAATCCTGATGATCGCTTAGACAGTTCGGATGCCACAGTCAGTTTGGAATAGTTTTCATCTCATTCACGTCTCTGTTTTGAATTACATAGTGTAACGGAAAATAACTTCGGATGGATGAATGGTGTTTCAGAATTCTTATTTTTATACCCCTAACGAATACACCGGCTAGGAAATCATCGACCCCAATGTAGTACAGTAGGCAAGTACTGGGGAAAAACTTGATAAACATTCGAAGTTCCATCAACTTACTGTGCTATATTCACTCTTCTAATTGGTTGAATAAAGCTACTCCAATCATAATTGCAATTTCCACTCCATTTCTCAAAAAAGACGAGCTGGAAACCTATACCTGATTACTCCGTTGTGTTTGGTATGATGTTTTCAGATTAATGGTCACCACATTCGTCTCGTAAACACGAGAGGTAAAGTTTAGATTCCAGCCAGCGAACATTGGTCGTACGTTGATAAAGCACAACTGCACTCGTCAGTGATGGTGTGTACTCTGTCTGTGTGATAACTCTAACCCTAGTACCGACTGCCCCACAATTGTAAATCCACAAACAAAATTTCGATATCCAAACCGTTTAACAGGAGTTCCAACCGATAGGCTTACCCAAGAGGCTTATTCAAAAACAGGTCTTCTAACAGAGTCAGGTTAGCGGACTACCCCCAACACATCGCTGTAACCACGGCCAGGTAAATTAGCACTGGAACACATGTGCATTTCACGTCGACTCGCTAGGCTCCATCACCCCAGTGTTTTGGACACCAGGGTATACGATCAACAACACCTGACTGTTCACAAACATCTCAGCGTTCTGAAGGCAACGCAGGGTTGTGAGCCACGGACACCATTTTGAACATCTCTTGTGAATTTATGGTTTGCATACTACTGCTTTCTTTTTTCTATCTGCGTGACCATAATGTCTGTCTGTAAGTAAAACAATATACATCTGGCGGTAATTGATAGATTCGTCTACTTAGTAGATTCTATTACCTTTTGGTGAAGTACAGAATCTGAACAATCATACTGTAGACTATTGTTTTATCAAAGTACTGTTTTGATTTTTGTGTAGTGGGATACTAGAGATTAGATAATTTTGCACACTATGTATTAAGTCATTCATCACGGATATGCGTTATTCACACGTAATATCTAAAATATAGGGTCACTGGGAATGGAGACGGGGTATTTGGTACACGGAAAGTGCGGTGGTCTTATGTGATGTTGTAAACCTCACCGACAAATATACAGCAAGAAAATGTAACCAGTTATAGCAAACAGTATCCAGTCATATTTACATGCTGCGTATGGTTTTTTTGTAGAGTACAACAAATGTCTTCGTATCGGTAACTGTTCCCCTTAAAAAAACACATTTTTATCCTAGTCGTGGGCCACCAGTGTTATCTGGTCCCAGCATGATACTTAGTCCAATCTA
Source organism: Paragonimus heterotremus (assembly GCA_013368495.1). Lineage (NCBI taxonomy): Eukaryota > Metazoa > Platyhelminthes > Trematoda > Plagiorchiida > Troglotrematidae > Paragonimus > Paragonimus heterotremus. The sequence continues at coordinate 72,675 of LUCH01001907.1, read as the reverse complement.
AGGTGTGACTGGCAGTTTCCAGAGGATTGCAAGCTCTTAGAGAACAAAACACCTCAATCCAGACAACATTTTTGAAGGAGCTGATCAGGCCGATCTCGATAATGCAACAGGTTGTCTTTTACATGACATCTACGTACGGGAAAAATGGTTAAATTAGCCATTTTGACAGGACGTAGAACAGCACGGTTCAATAGCAAAGCCACAAAACTGAGACAAAGCCTAGCGACGCTCCTCGTTTTGGTAACATGACTATAAAAAGTCATTTTAGAGTGTAAAATGGCCTGGTAAATCTAAAACACAGCATGACAAGGCTCAGATTCTATGGAAAATTGTCAGTTTTCTATCTTTCGTTTAGTAACCTGCAAATCTGCTTCGTTCATGAATGCAGCATTTTAATATCTATCACGCGACAAGAAAATTATCATGATACAGTCCGTTAGGGAAACATCGTATTTTATTTTGTCCATTTGCACCCATCGATGCATGTTGATTCCCAGTCCAACATTGTCTTTCAAACGCTGAAACAACCACAGAAACTGATGAGTAATGGGAGATTTTTGTTTTAGGTAAACTGTACGCCACTGGCAATTGGTCTATGGGAACGCGACAGCTCCGATTATCTGTACAGTTTACAGAAACGTTTGTCAACAGCCAAGTGTTATCGAATGTAGACCGTAGTGGCCTAAACCCTGAGATGATGGAGTGGAGTGGCTTGACCTAAAAGGCGCCTACATTCCCTGTCAGTTAGTTTGTTCGCAGTTGCAACGGTGTGTTGAAGCCTTTCGCCAATCCGACCAGTTTAGAGGGGCTTGCTTTTTGAGCAAACCCTTTAGTTTATAGTCCGCATTTTGTATCCGAGCACACACTTGCGGGACAGTCGGTATATGCGAAATCAGACGTAATCTAAAAAGTCGTTGAGACCAAAGGCAAAATATTTATCAGAGGAAATAAGCAAGTGGGATGATCACTAAGTTGCCACATGTGTACCTCAAATCCCGCTATTCATAGGTTTACATTGCTCATGCGAAAGGATACCTTTTGGTTTTAGTTTTCAGTCGGTCTTGTGGACTTTGTTATACGACCAGTTCGAGTACCAAACAATTAGAGTGGTCTGTTGGATTGCAGTTTATAAGTCAGCCAGTCTTCCCTCCTCCACTAGACTCGGCTCACATTTTCGGATTCAAAAACCGTCAGGAAGTCATACTATTGCGCATTTGTGCTCAAATTCTACTTTCTGGATTCTCAATCACAATCGACTAAGATAAATAATCTAGAAATGCTGCTGCTTTCAGATCATTTTTGACTTTGCTCCAGAATGTTACAATAGTTTGTTGAGTCTGCGCCAAACAGAGCTCCCATCTGTGTGCAAGCACATTTACATCCTGATTGTGTTCACAAGCTAGTCTCGATTGGCATAACCTCAAAAACTTTTCTGTTTAAATCGATTTCGCAGTCAACTCGGCTGTGTTCTCACTACTACCACCCCCAACGTGCCTGTCAAACTACGTGTAAAAACAACTGATTGGAAAGATGTAAGAAGATGGTTTTACAAAGAGAGTGGAGAGGTGGAAGTCCATGAAGCAGTTCTGCATATGTGACAACGCAAAACAAGAGAGGCAGATATTCCTGTACTCATTCGTGTTCGTTTGAGGACATGTGTTCACTACTTGTCAACCTTCTGTAACAAAAAGGGGTAAATCTGTTCTTGCCAGCCATAGAAGGGGATGCAGACTATGGCTGTCTTCTAGTTTGTTTTGTCCGCTTCATTCATTCGAACTCTAAAAGGCGATGGGAAAGAAAATGTTGGACACTGTCTGCTCATACCATCCTGTTGTTATCCCTTTTTCTGTACTCGTGCATTGACCATATGTGACAAGACTCATGCTTCCGCAGAACAAGCCGGCTGTCTTATGTTGGTCAGCTACCGACTCGTTCTTGGCCGGCAGTAAAGCAACCGAGTTGGATGCGCATAAACTTGCAGGTAAGTAACAAAACTGACAAGCTGTGCATGCTGTCAGCCACAAAAGTGTCGCATACACACACACACACACACACATACACACACACACACATGAGTAGCTAGGTGAATGAACAAACGCTAAAAACTTTTTCATGCTTCTTGTTGTTGTTGCAAAGTCCAGGCTGTGACCGAACGGCAGAGATTTAATTAACTTCGCATACAAACACACACCAGCGAAGCATGGTCGGGAACTAACAAGGTCATTTGATCGGCAAATGTAATTTTGATGCTCGTGTGTTGAAGAATTATATGTTCATTCTGCTAATCAACCACGTTTGATCAAACGAAGTCCTTACGGTATGATTTATTGAACCGTTTTTTCGGAAACACTTAAGTTTATGTAAAACACTTACCAGTCCGTTTTCTTTCTCCAATGTGTTGTCGCATAAGCTCAGAATGTTCACGTTCCTATAATGTGGAGATATTATCGATTACAATTTTGTGATTTATTGGTCACAGGTTGAACACCATACAACTGTTATCATAGTTCTCGTATTCAAGTATAGGTTTCGGTAGGTCGTCTTCGAAGCACTGACTTGACATCTGTTCTCGTTACAAGGAAAATGTGTACTTCTCATTAATCATACTAAGAACGGAACTCGAGTTCGGTGTTCCTACTCCAGGAGGATCAGTGGAAATGTTTATCTGAATATGGTTACCGTAACTAAATGAGTGACTTTCTCACGATAACGATCGAACGCATTTTCAGAAAATTACAGTCACTGGTTTCAAATTGTCTTTCAGGAAGAAAGTATGATCCCGCTGGAGCCATCTTTGTGAATGTTTGTGACACTTAAAACGATCAGCTTGGGTATTCAATATCTGAGGCACTTTCCGGACATTCTAGTGCTAACACTGATATTTTCCAGAGCCATACTTCAGTAGTCCGTAATGACAAAGTGGGAAATTACTCGAAACCAAACTCCACACTTTCACTCATGCTTGAGCAACATTAGACCACTCCTATTACCCCTAACTTTGGCTTATTGAGACATAGCGAACAAGGAGATGCAGAGGAAAAAGGGAGCAGACTATTTGTTTGGTTTACTGAATGAAGATTACAGATATGGTAACCAGTGATACACCGCTGGAAGGCGTCCACACATCAGAAACTTGGCAGGAGATCCCGCCTGTCAAACCGAGACATACCTATGTAGGCAAGATGTCTGTCGAGAGATGAAATGAGAACCCACTAAACCGATCGGCTGCCGCTGACTAGGTGACTGTTAACAGTTTGCTACAACAAGATGTCGGAGGGTGACTTTCTTCTGTCCGGATACGACAAAGGTGTACAGGGCTATTGGACAGATGCGAAACGGAATGGCTACGGTTGAAGACGGGTTGTCAAGAGAATTTCATGAAGTATGGTGGCTCGGTGTTGGAACGTGCTTTGCTCCGGTTGGCTCACCCCAACTAGGAGTATGACACAGCTCTTCAAGAGTTCAGGAAGACACCGGTAGTATCTGTGTATATAGGAAAAGGTAAGAAGTAAAGCATCGACAGTTATCGGAGTATTACTCAGCTGAGCTGCGGCGGAAAGGTACTAACAATAATTCTACTGAACTGACTCAATAAAAAACTTTGGGAGACCAATGTTCCCGTGGATATGTTTGGATTTTAGGCTGGTCACATTACAATTGACATGGTATTCGCAGCCCAGAAGACCCAGGATAAGTGCCGTGAACACAATCAATCGCTGCACTCCATCTCTGCGTAGTTTACCAAAGCGTTTGCTTACGTGAGTCGTGAGGTATTGTGGACGGGGTTTGGCAAGTTCGGATGTCCAGGTAGGTCCGTCAGTTTAATTAAAGTGTAAAATGTGGATAAAAAGACGAGGATAAAATCTTTCGAAGCGATATTTAGTGATACTTACGTCGTCAGTGGCGTGTTGCAGGAATGTTTATTCTCAACTCTACTTAGTGTATGCCGATGATAGCGATCCAGCTACATTCAACGGAAAATAACATCAACGATTGACCAGGTCTTTTGTGTCCACGGTAGGCAGACTTGGTTTGAACAGTAACATAAGTAAGATATTTTCCTTTTTTTCAGCCTTCTCTGGACGGAAGTGCTGTGTCCGCAGGTGGAATTTGCATCAATAGGGGTATTGTGAATAGAAACCGATTTTTTCTATCTGGACAACGATCTGTCGACACAGTCGATGTGACGGGGGCTAGCGTTGCTTTCTGGTGAATTGTAGGGCCGTGTCCGAAAGAAGTACAGTCTGCAAAGGAAAACCAAACCGTTTATCCATTGTATAGTCCACCTGGAACTTGCATCAACGAAAGGTGCGGTATCCGAACCGCTTCCATTTGCAATGTATAAGACGCACCTTAGCCATTCGGTAGTCGGATATGATTCTGAAAACTGAGGCAATGCGACAAGCGGACACGGATGGAATTGAAGCCATGCTGATGCTTAATCGGCTTCGTTGGCTAGGACACGTCGGCAGGACGGGCGGTGAACGACCTCCTAGACAGTTGCTGTACGAGCAGCTCGAAGCTGATAAGCGAAATCCTGAAGGCCAGAGGCTGTAATGCCAGGATGTTATGCAAATTAGCCTATCGCGTCGTAGTGCCAGTCATAGACCATGAAAACGTAACCTTGAATGAGACCTCTCAAAGGAATACTGTCCGGACGGGTGGCTGAAGTTCTATTGAGCGACATTTCCGTGGTCATGAATTCAGACGTGCTGTACGCAGTGGTACCGTGGATGCCATAGGTCGTGTTGACGTGAACATATGCAGTTGCAACGCATGTTGTCACAAATTCGCTGGCCGTCTTGGATTGGTACATTATCAACATACACACAGCACACCGTCAACAAAGAGATGCAAATACGTTAGATACATGTAAGTTGTCAATAATGTATTGCTTTGATTAGATTACACAGCGTCTTTTGGCGTCTGATTAGTCGTCTGTTCTCGTTTTCAGAGACTTGGGTCATGGTAGCCTGTGATCTCTCCCTTTCTTCAGCTTTGTTGGCACACTTTACGTCAAATGTTTTGCCTGTTCTTCAGCCCAGATATAAACTGTTGTTTGCCTTCCAACCCCACACCGAATGACTTAATAGATACTACCGTAGCAAAGCTCTGTTTTTTTTCCGCATCTTTCTTCACACTTCACATGTCACCAGAGGAATCTCGCTCATTTGTGTGCCCGGGAGAGGCAGTTTTCGGCTTTCATATTTGGCCTACCATCTAGCTAGTTAACATTGGCTGACTGGACCACATGTCCCTCAGTTCTGCTCAGTAGGGCTTACACTAGATATGGAGTTTATGAGTGGGACCGCAAGTGATGCAGCGCAAGCCACTTGTGGTGACAGTTATGTGCAACCATCCTTTGACTTCGATCATTGTGATCGACTACTCCGTTAGCCGATGCCGTCAACCTAGTTGGCCGACCAATTCACCGTTTCTTTCCCTCTGCGTTCTATGCATTTTTCACGTTAGTTCCACGACCACTATCTTGGCAATGGAGAACGAATGGTCAGGATTTGCTAAATCTATTAGTTGCATCAAGTCCAAATAACCTGTTTTTGTCAGTGACAACGATGAGACTAAATCTTAAGTAACCTTCTATTTCTTTGAAAACGAGTGAGAAACCAAGAAATTTCGTTTTATTTGTTTCGAACGTAAATAACATGTTTTTTTCATCCTCAGCAGTAATTTTCTCTTGTGACCGGACAGCTGGGAAGTATACTGTATGCAGTTTGCGTACGAAGTGGTGAGAGTCAGAACACGCTTCGAAATATTCATGAATTGCTTCCAAACCTGTAGAAGTAATTGCACTTTAGTCTTAAGTGTAAGTGTACAGAATTTACAAAATATCATTCAACTGCAGGACTTACGTCGAAAAGCACGATTGAACTTTGTTGATGGTGAGACCGGATAACTCGAGCAGTACGACGTAAACATCATGCACTCTAACTGACGCGCCGCCAACTTCTTTCGATTGGACTCCTGTATTTTCTCCTACAAGCACCGCATTGCATTGAGTAGTGCGGTGGACCACTCCAGACTGTCTCCTTCGTTGAAGAGCACTCACATCTATATTGATGAGGCGCTCGTAGTTCCTGGTGAATAACCAGTTTTTCGCCAGTCGTAAAGTGGCTAGTCATTGGGAGGTTGGATATATCTTACTACAAAAAACTGGTGGTGTCTAATTCGTTAAAAGAAGATTAATGGAAAGCTTCAACTGCAACAGATGACCGAACTGAACAGTTGACAGCATCTAGGTTGCATCAGTTGGTCATACCTGACTTGATTGAGAACATTTATTTACCTGGATGTAACGTTGAATTGTGTACATTTTAAGGCACGGAGGTCAGCATCTCAAGCAACTGCGGTACAATGCGCTGCCAGTACAAAATGTTCAAAACTGCTTTACATATCATTTCCTTTTAGACGTCAAGCACAACCATAGTTTACTTACTGAAATTCGCATATTCTCGCTGTTCCTCTCTTTGTGATCGATGTGTGTATGAAATGCAGTACGCAAGCTTCCAACTGGGTACATTCCCGCAGCTTACCACATGGTTTTTTTGATCAGCTGATCTTACAGTCTACTTTTATGTTCACGAATTCGTTCAGTTCATCTTTGGCATCATTAAACAAAACCCCTACGGTCTAGTCAGCCGACTAAGAGAGCAAAACGAAATGTTAGCCATTACTTTTTGTTATCGTGATTGTAGAGAGTACTTGTCAGTCGGGAATCGGAGACCATTCCAACAGCTTGAAACTCATCGTCCCCCTCCCAATATGAAGTGGTATTTTGCAGCAATGTGTAACAAAAATTGTATAGGACATGAGTCATTTTTAGTAGGTATGTTTGGAATGCAATTATCACCACTTATTTAGCGGGACGGGATCTGGACTACAGCAGACCATGTAAATCGTTTCTATCCGTTGTTTATTAAGAAATAACTCTATTTTTTTTAACTGAACCAGGCTTTCTATCGGTTATTACTGATTACTGGTATAGAAAAATTAAAGGAAGACTGTTAGATAATCAAAATGACAATACTGTATGCGGCACAAACCAAGATTATTGTCTATCATACGTTCCTGGTCAGTTTTCACCATAGAAGAAGATACTTCCGTAAGAACTAAGTTTTTGATTGTTGAGCTGAGTACGTCACTGTGACTGAACGAGTGTGCAAACACCACTGACTACTGCCGCCTGGATGGACATGCATTTGGGTGTGTCTGTTCAGAATGCAGATGTCCACACAAGATTCAAGATCAAGTGAGACTTCGTTTTCAGCACGCGAATCAGGTATCCAACCACTTGCCTAGCTTGTATTCATGGTTCCCTTTGACCAACAACTCATCTAAAAAACATACAGTTGAGATAAATCCGGGGGCACGGTTGGATTTTAACCGGCGACGGAAGCAACAGCTGAGCTAGGAACGACTGTCGGAGGTGTGTTAAACGTAGGGACTGGTTCCACGCAACATCATGGCACAAGTGAAAACAAACGTATTATTGCACCAAACTCAGCAGCAACTACTCAGAATTCGTTTGCCGCAACACCCTGATCGTCCAACGGTTCACCAATCAAACTTCTCGAGGTAATGCGCCCGTTGCGTATGACCTTTGATCATCCTTCACTCGCTTGCGTACTAATTAACGAGCAGAATCATTTGCCTAAGGCATAGACTGCAGGTTGCAACCAGTACAATGGCTGTGTTACAAGCCGCGGTAATTGGCAGCTAGACAACATGGCCAACAATTAATCGCCTGTTGCGCCCATTTTCGACCCGAAAAGCAGAGAGGCGGTATGGGTTACCTGTGTGTGTGCAAGAAAGAGAGAGAGTAAATGTGCCAAGGATTGGACGCATTTGAACCGCTTCGCCACACCTAGTCTGAAACGGGGTGAACGTTTCGTCGCACATCCTGTAATTGCATCGTACTATTTGATACAATTACTCTCATGGATGAAAGGTGCATGTACACAATGGCGAGAGAGGACTCCAACCTGTAGGAGCGAAGCGGTACACGCTGACTCTAATGGATTGTTGTTGGTTGCTTCACCCAGAAACAGAGAATCGCGAATAGAATTTGTCCAACTCCACGGTGATAGTATCAATGTATGCAGAGGCTAATCTTACACTTGCACCCAAAATCTAGAAGTCACTATTTCGCCGGTAGACTGCTGCATGTCTCCGCTTCAAACAGTAGCAGGTAGAGTTAAAGTAAACCGGAAAACTGACTGTCAACATCGGAAGCCGAATATTCTTTTAAATAAACATACATTGTTCCCGAATCTAAAACACTGAGTCAGTCGATCTTGTTCTACAAGCTGCCGATTTGCAATGATAATCAACTCTGCAAATCATACAAGATTGCAATTATGTATGGGAAGGAAACCCCGAATAATTAACAGCACATTTAATAGAAACTTGACCACATTTCGTTTGTTCTTTTCATTGAACAGATTCCGTTTCAGACAGTATTCATAGAGCTGGTAACTGAATAGTTAACAGGCCTGACTTGCCGTGAAGTAGTCACCAGTTTGTCTAGAGTTCTTGTCGAGTGCGACTTTAAAGTGTAATGATTGGCAAGTGTCAGTCGGAATACAATAACCTACTTTCTTACACACTGAATAAAGTTGAATAAAAGCCTACTGATTAAGAACTCATTGTCCGTGAAAAAAAATAGTTCCCCATTTCAGTAGTCTGTTGTAAGACAGTTCGGGAAACTTAGATGAACATAAATTGTTAAAGTAATGTACACAGCGATAAAAAACATTGATGGAATCCATCAAATCTTCTGACAGGTTTTATAAACCTATGTGTTCACATGATATGTAAAACGTTTATAGCTTCCACCGTAAACTGTTTGACACTGTATGATAAAGGTCGCTCCAGTTTCGAAGTTTCGGCTTGTTTAGGCAACCACAGGGAGTCAGTTAGTTTATCTTTTGGAGGCCGCAATTATTATAAAAACCTGGCCTCTTGTGCAAACAACTTCAGCAGATAATCAGATTGTACTCATCACAATAGCTGAACCACCGTGAACACCTGATGCGTTGTGCTATCTTCTGCACTTGTGTAAACCCTTTTCATCCTCCCTGTAGCCAATGCTGTTTTGGCCTATCCAGATAACCATATGGGCGTCTATTGTTATCAGGTATACAGGTGCAGGGAAATGAACCCACGTATATCAGTAATCGCGTCCTTCAAGTTTTCTTCCACTATCATGTTGGAAACAGTTGGCGACATATATAAACTAGCCCTTATACCGACTACCATTCGAGATGGCTGGACTGGATGCACTTGTATACAACCATCGTATCACTTGCTTTTCGTTATCTTCAGTTATTACATCGCCCTTCATTTTCTCCAACTTGACATCTGCTGCTAGTCAGTAATATAGTCGCTCAAAGGTGACCGCCGACAAATATTTCATTAAAAGGAGAAGGGCGATGAAGGAAGTGAAAGGGCTAAACAATGATGATAAATTAGTGAGCGTGACATCTTCAATCGTCGAAGCTGTGAAACACCTAACCAGTTGCTATTTACTACTTAAGTCTATCGTAAATCCACATCATCTAACAATTGTATGCTTAGATCTCTCACGTCCTACATTAAAGTGTCTGTGTACAATAATGCCTAAATCATACCGTCATATACCTGTTTACTCATCAATATCTACTCACCATTTTGATAATTAATTTCACTCGTGTACACAAATGACAAATCACCCGTTTTCATTAAATTTAATTATATCACTGACATTAACGAAAGCAATAAAATGATGTGAAAAACACCTATATTTTTTGCCAACTTTAAAAGAACAGAATGCACAGGCCGGTGGACTGTCACGTTAATCGAGTTAATCAGTCTGCTTTTCTCAGGTTTACTAGCGGAGACGACAGTAACCAAACACCTGATTGAGAATCGAACGTGTTTGGTAATCCACAAACGATAAAGTTGTACAAACACATCACTTGTTTCCGTTGTCTTAACAAATACCTCCTCATCAGTAATACAAAGTTGGCAAAATAATAACACGAGAGCAGAAGAAACGATGGGTAGTTTTCGATAACAAAGACCGAAACAGAAACAACTCATTTTTGTAATAAGGCTTTACGATAGAAAATCGAGTACAGTGATGCAATTCGACCTTAACGATCTCATCTGTCAGGAATACATATATTGTTGGAATAAAATAGGAAACAGTATTTTTGGACGGTGTAGTCCTGTTAGCCTGCTTCTCACTGGTTGATATGTTAGTGGCGAGTTGCAGTTGTTGGCCGACAATGTTTGTGCTGACTGGTTTTCTGCTGCGACTCATCAATGTGACATGTTACTAATATTCTGACAAATGATAAGCTGTTACACACTGTCGCAGTGAGTCCACTCTACTCGAGAGTCTGACATTGTTCAGTTGGTTTGACCACCAAATAAACGCACGCTTGTTGGAGAGCATTGGCATTTTTTATGCAATCGCTTAACAGCTATTTTGTATGGTTGACCACTTCTCATTCTCCCAAATTCGTCTGTTTTCCAACCGCTACCATCCTAACTGAATGGTGTCTGTTTTTGTGAAATCACATGGTCATGCTGTTCACGATCCCCCAAATCCTAACACCATCAGTGAACACATCACTTGACGCTAAATCTCAAATCATCTATGACTTATTATGTGAGTACCGGGCCACTTACATAGGCAGAACGAAGCGGCAGTTACGTAATCCGGTCAACGAACACATTCCAGTTTGGGTTTGCAAAACGATCATGGATACCACAATGACGGACTTAAGTCAGAATGTGACAAGTCACAAGGTACCAGAGTCATCGATCGATCGACACGTGTTGACTTATAGACCCAAAGTGAACCCGGTGAAGACTTTTCGGATGTTATGCAACAAAAAGTCGAAGGCTTCTCTAGATCGTGGAAGCGATAATAATTAGCAAATGGAAGCTACCTCTTTGTTTACCGAAAGATTTATCCATCAGTGCCAGATTGCCTTGGCAACTGATGCGCATGGATGTGCGTGTGTGTTTGTTTGTTGATTTTGTTGTTTGGCTTCACAATGTCCACTGAACTTTGCTGTATAAGCCCACAGACTGCAGTATGTATCTGATGAGATGCAGCTAAATGTGTTCGATAGATACATTGTGCAAAAAACTGCTTCTGACTTTTCTGTTCAAATCGCATCACGTTGTCTAGGTGTTTGAACCGCCGTCAGCTCTTCTGATGTAGGGTTACTGCACTTATGGTGTTCGAGTAATCCGGGCATCTCTAATTTCTTTTAGTCGTGCTCCACTTGTTAGTTGACCCGAAACTCTGTTGCGTTGTGGTAGGCAAATGACTGTTCTGAAAGCATCGAGTACCGCACAAATCTTCATTTCCTCCCTTTCTATAGTCCTGACAGGTTTCATATCAGTAAGACAGTAGCAGCGTAGCTTATGATCCATTATCAGTTGTTGCTACCATTCTGCGACTTGTCCTCTCCCATTCTTTCTTTCACGCTAATAAAACGTTGGCAATAGCTGGTAACACAATATGCTTCCTTCCACTGTACATCCATTGTATCATGATTTAGGTGATACCGACTAGCGGAGTGATGCAATATAAAATTGTTCGCCTAATTATTTGGCTAGCAAATCGTTTTCTGCGTGATCGACTGTAGTCGGAGGGCTGATGAGATGTTCAATCTTCTAATTTTTGACGAACTTCTAAAGCCCAACGTGTTGTTTGAGAATAAAGTTTCCTGAGAATTTTTGTGAGAAAACTGTGCATGTAATGCGTTAACAACGGCTGTTGTGATGACTGGCTAGATTTCTAGTCTCAAAGCAATGGCTGTAACAGGCCAAAGTAGCCTACTATTGACGACGGTCTTAATCAAACACAGGTTTGAACAAGAATACACTGGAGAATATCCAGTGTTTAGCTAGCGGAGTTCGTGCAGGCAGTTTCCATGACGTGACAGTTTGTATTCGGTGGTTTGCCTTTACATAACACGAAGAAATGTACTGTTCGCGCCCTCAACCGGTTGTACTTTTACACACATCCGTTTGTCAGTTTTTCGCCCAGGTGACCTTTGCTGAACGCCACGCCTTCCAGGGCTAGGTTTTCACACGATCCCGCCGTACCTGTCCGCTCGGCCAGACATACACGTGGTCACAAAATGAACAGGAATATCGGTATGGATTCACGCTGAAGCGGGTGATGTGTTCTGTGTAATGCAACCTAAACTGTATTGCATGTCCTAATTGATCGTGCATTGCATTACCGACCTGAAATATTGGGTCACCCTCGGCGGGCAACGGTAACAGTAACTGTTCTTGTAAATTGTCTCTGTTTCCCAAAATATCCCGGCTGTAAATCCAGATAGATCAACTCACTCATTCCGATTGATTAGATAGTAGCTGATACACGGAATAAATCACCATCACATATCGTCTTTGAATAACTCACGTATGTCTCTCTATGTGCGTACACTTCCACCCGGTTTTCCGTGGTGGCACACTGGCTCGTTTTCCACATAGCAATCGATCGACAAATTTAATCACTGATGGTCAACAAGTCGAACTAGATGAAGTTTTGCTCAGTCAAGTTAACCGGGTGAGTGGTCAGTATTCAGCAAGCGTCATGAAACGGATGGATACCGTGTGATAACCAATAACGACTATAACAGATTGCTCCATTAATTGTGTGTGAGCGTTCGTCTAGAGCATATGTCAGATCTATGGACGATGTTACTATGATCCGTGTCCTTGTGGTATCAGGACCTAGCGAACTAACATATGTCAGCCGTCCCTTTCTGCATTTGTGGTTCACCACTGTAAGTGTGAGTGGTATTCACAAGTATAGGAAGACAAAGGGGAAACTGGTGTTCGCTGGCTAGGACAGGACCACGTACCGTGGTAAAATTTTTGTTAAAGGTGCCCAGTATAACAGCCATACATATTCAAGCTTGTGTCATATTGTCGACATATTCGGAACCACAGGTGGCGTTTCACTTTTTCAACTAATAGCTGATCTTTCAAGTTATCAAATACTTAAATACTACCATTATTTCGCCTACCGCATGAATGACAGTTTGGTAACGCACACATACTGGTACAACTCACGTCATCTGTCAACCAGCAGCAAGTCAATCGATCCCTCTTTTTAGTGCATTTAACTTTTGGTTCCGTCATTATAATGCAAGTAGTAGTTACAAATATTCATATCAGACAGACCACTGATTAAACTAACCAACTATGTTTGTGGAATGTTCCTGAAAACCTTTCGTGCGGTCGCTGCATAATTCTCATTTTGTGACGTTGAACCCGTGACCACCAAAAGAAATAAGATTTGGTAACTAATGTTTTATTACAACCATTTAAAATCTTTTTAATACATCTAGTTTATTTCACTTCGACACTAATAGAAACTATGGCGCAGTAAAATGAGACCTCCATTCTGTGCACCCATATTCCACGATCGTCAATAGGCCTCGAATCGCAGAGTCGTAGGAACGTAACCAGAACGGTTGTAGTTTTTGGGACTTCACGACCTACCTGATCATTTAATGTATCGACCGGTACATAATGGTCATCGTTGACCACATTTAGAGATACGTTTGGACACATTTCCTTGGGTTACACAATTTACTGACGATCACACAAAGATGCCACTGAGGAACGCAGGCATTAAGGGCGCAAAAAACCACTCAGTTACAGACTGCCAGCCTTTGCTTAAGAACGGTCTCAGCAATAACAACCCATTTTGAAAGAGTGGGGCTCACGAATATGGGCATGCGCATATGCACATTTGTATGTATAGGTATGCATACATACATCGAATGTGGTTCATACTGCTTGAAATTGCCATGGACACTGCACGTCCCACTGTTTTCTCATTAGTTGAACCCTATCGATTCATAGGCTCCCTCTCATGCCTCATATGGTCTGTCTGATGTTAGCAGTAGGTAGTGGTGAGCATGTCAATCAGGTTTAGACACACTTTCGATCAGTTTAAAATATGTACCGTTTAACGCAGGCTCCACAATTCAAATTCACTGAAGTCTTCGGGATGCACAGCAAAAAATAACCTGCAGATAAGTTAAAATGTCATAAAACCCATCAAGAGACGCAAATGTGCTCTGACCTCAGTATACACGGTAGACCGTAACAAACCACAAAAGCATTCGTATACAAAATTGGGTTTTGTTTGTGATAATGTCTAATCATGTTTAGACTTTAAAATATGAAAGTGATTCCAAACACCTTAGTAATTACACCGGTATTCTGCAGTTTGCTGAGTTAAAATAGCGTTCTTCGAAGCCCTTTTTCAAAACTCATACTCCAAACAAGGTGATGAGGGTGAAGCTGAGCAGTAAAAACCAATAGCACAGTTCCAAATCTTGGAAAATGGGTTGGGAGGTGGGCTATATGGATTTGACTAAATTTCGAGGAACTGCACCTCTCTGACGTGTCACGGTCTTAGTTCCACTGGAATGACCCATCGACTTATCAATTACATTGTCGTTCTTTCTACTTCCATTTACAATGGACGAGAAGGTGTATTTTCTAAGCGGCCCTGCCATCTTGTAGAAACGGTTAAACCTGGCTCAGTCTATACAAGTAATGAGATAAACGAGACGTCACTTGCTAATTACATTTAGTGACAACTGAGCACAAAGTACAGACAGTTTAGGTGAGTTAACTCTCGTCCAGACAGGTGACAATCGGAACAACCAACAGGTAGAGCGTTTGCCACGTTTGGGCATAATGTTTCTGTCGCTTATTCGAATCCAACCGAAGCCTTGGTTTTTCACAATTGGGTCTTAACTAAAATCATAAATCTGCCAAACTACTTATTAGTAATACATTCGGGGGAGTGTCAAATAGTTTATAACGGGCACTGCAAGACATGAAGTCTCATTAACATATATCATCAAAGCGAACACATTCAACTGCATTTCTGTGTAACTTCTTCATCATGAGCACTCCCGGTTACTCAAACTTAATGTAAAAATGCCTCTGCGGGCCAACTGAAAGTTATATGAACTTGATTAAGAAGACTTGATTGGGATTGATTGTTTAGAGTTAGTAGGACGCTCACATTGTTTACTGTCGACCGAAGCTCATCATCGTATGTGACCGAGTGTTCAAATGCGATAGTTTATGTCATCAGTGAAGTCATTGGCACAGCTTACTCGCCTAGCAGACATTTGGCTGGAATTCAAATCTCAGTACTAGAAAGGATAAGCATTGCTGTTGAGTTCTGACGAGGGTTGTTAGGGCCAGGGTAAACCTGACCCGTAGAATACGATTCTGCTGTCAGAAATCG